>PVJO010000702.1:0-215325 GCA_004026905.1 Hystrix cristata
AAAAAAAAAAAAAAAAAAAAAAAAAAAAAAAAAAAAAAAAAAACAAATTGGCAAGAGAGCTAGGAGCCAAATTCAAGCCAACAGGGAGCTGAGTCCAAGCCGGCAGGAGACACAGTGTGGTGTGTCTCCAGCTGAACAAATCGAGTTCCAACCTCACAGCCAGAGACCAAGCTGGACTTCAGTGGAATTAGTGGTGAAATCTTGCTGGGATTACCCACTACCCGCCACAAATCTGCTGCTGGGATTAATCAACATGGACCTGGGCCCACCTACCCTGTCTACTAGTGACCACAGAGACATGCCCAGAAGTGAACATTTTTCTTTTTTTTTCTCTGTTATTTTTGGCGCTGAGGTTTTTTCTTTTTCTTTTTCTCCTGCTTTTTTTTCTCCCCTTTCTTTTTTTCTTGTTTTTATTTATTTATTTATTTTGGAGGGGTGTGGGGGATCGAACTCAGGGCCTTGCACTTACTAAGTGAGCGCTCTACCACTTGAGCTAAATCCCCAACCTTTTCTTGTTTTTTATGAGTGTGAAATTTGTTTCTAGCTTTTTGTTATTGCTTTGTTCTGTCCTTGTTTTTACTTCTTCCTTCTCTCTTTCTCTCCTGTCCTCTTTACCAGTGTCCCAAAGTTTGTGTAATCTTCCCCTGTCCTCCAGCCTTGCTTCTCATCCTTTCCTCTTCTTCTATTTCTCCATTTTTTCCTCCTAATCCCTTTTGAATTTTCTCCCCTGAGAGCAAAATCACCACATTGAGAGCATGCTTACTGTATACAAATTTCTGGTTTATTTTAGATATTGTTACATAACTACAAATCTAGTTCATGTAGTTAAAGGTGACAAATTAATAGCTACCACAGTTTGTCATTTTCTAGGCTGTGTTTGATGCTATTGTTATTACTGATCTTACTACTTTAGCCAAGGTGACAGAATTGTTCTAATCAGTTGTTCTTCCTTGGATGCCATGACTGAGATTGCCTGAGGGTCATAAACAGTATAGGCCAGGGCCAAAGAACCAGGGGCTAGCCGAATAGGCAGCAACTTCTCAGCCCCGATAATTTGATGAGGTAGAATCTTGCAACAGACTCAAAACCCAAAAACCAGCTACACCTGGAAAACATCTCTGAAAAGTAGTCAGTTCCAAAGGGCTCTCAATACTAGCAATAAAGCTACCTGCCATAAGCAATTTACAAGTATCAACCCAGGAATTCAACTAAAAAAAAAAAATAGAAAATAGAAGACACATAAGCAAGTTGCAACCCCGGACTTCAAGCTCACCAAAGGCAAACCCAGCGGGCAATGAGGTGGAGCAATTCGAAGCCACCTATCCGGACTCTTGGAACTAGTAACAGGGGAAGTAACAAAGCGGATGAATGAAGCTCTAGAAAAAAATCAGATCAGAAAGGGCCCCTTTGTTTTTATTTGTGTCACAAACTGCCTTGAGAGTATGAAGAGAACTGTGAATCTTCTCAGAAATGCAAATATACTTCATCCAATTTTATCAGTTTTGGAGGCTTCATTGGTCCTGAGTTAGGAAGCCCACAGATGCTCTGGGAATGGTGGCGAATGCCTGTAGTCTGAGCACTCTGAGAGGCTGAGGCAGGAGGATCCCAAGTTCGAGCCCAACCTGGGAGGCTTAGTGACTTAATGAGATTCTGTCTCAAAATAAAAAGGCCTTGCAGATGTAGCTCAATGCAAAGGCCCTGGGCTTAATCCCAAGTGCCACATACACACACAAAAAGAAGGAGAAGGAGAAAGAAGAAGACAGTGAAGAAGTCCAAGTGGCTTCCATCCCATGGGTTTGATTCTTTGCATGTCCTCCAATGACTCTGGGGTCTGCGGGCTTTGCTTCTAGTCATTGGCCACTTTGAGAGCAGGTGAGGCCTGTCCTCAGCATATCCGTAGACCTGAGCAGGTACTTTGAAGGCACCCAGTTCGGTCTCTCAGAATGACATGGCCCAGGGAGAGGTGTGGGCAGGAAGATCTCAGGGTTCCGGAATGTTGTCGTCAAAGCCAGGGCCCTAAGAGCAGTGCACATTGGCCGCTTGTGTAGCTCCTAAGGAGCCCTGGCCGCTGGCTGCTCCCCAGGGGGCTGGGGAGCAGCTACTCAGATGACTACTGTTTGGAGGCAGCCAGAGTGACCCTTGAGATTTTGAAAATTAATAGCAGACAGTCATCACTGAGAAACCTGACTCAATACAGGAATAAAGTGATGTGGTGAGAGCAGAACATAATGACTGCGGACAGGCAGACCAGTCACCTGGCAGCTGTCAGAGACAGAATGCAGGGACTTGGTGGCGGAACTGAAGGACGGGGAGCTTCAAGCCATAGTCCCACAGCAAGGAAGGTCATGGGCCTGGTCTGTGTGCAGGGGCTGAGGCCGGGGCAGGGTGTTAGGGCCCATTCGTGAGGACTCGTGACTCTTCCTCATGACCTGAAGACTAGCTGATCATGTGGCAAATGGAAGGGCCACCACAATTTCTAAACTGAAGAATGATGAGATCGGGACCTATCATGTCACTAGTGACAGAGCACTTGTCTGACAGGCATGAGGACCCAGGTTTGAGCCCCAGCACTGCAAAAACAAGAATAAACATCATAATGAGTTGAAGCTGGGTGCGGTGGCGCACACCTGTAATCCCAATACTTGGGAGTCTGAGGCAGGAAGATCGCTATGCGTTGGAGGCCAGCCTGGGCTCCATAGTGAGTTCAAGTTCAGCCTGAAATACATGGTAAGACCCTGTCAAGAGAGAGAGAGAGAGAGAGAGAGAGAGAGAGAGAGAGAGAGGGAGAGAGAGAAAGATCTGAGTTGATGTAGAGAGCAGTAACTGGAGACATGAGCAGAGTACCAGAGAGGAGGCTGTTGGAGTGGCGGGCTGGGAACTGCAGTGTAGGGCTGGAGAGATGTCTGACCCATAGGACACCAGGGCTCTCAAGAAAAGTGGAATGAAGTGGCAAGCAGAGGAGCCAGTATCCTTAAGAAACTCTCTGAGGTGGCCAGGCCAGGAGACTGGATGACTCCGTTCGCCGAGACCACAGACCCATGAGCCAGAGCTCCGTGGGAGGACACTGATGAGCCATCGTGGGCTTGTTCATCTGAGGAGCCTGAAGACAGCCCGGTGGAAATGGCCATCGGGCATTAGGAAAGAGGGACAAGGAGCCACTGTGTAAGCAGAACACAAGATTAAGCTGCATTTGCAGTGGCATCGTGTTCAGGCAGAGGTAATCAACTGCTGTTCACACCTCATTAGTGTCACTAGCAGTGGGGAGGAAGTGGGCATGTTTTAAGACTGATTTAGTAACCCGGCTCAGAACAGGGCCGGGGGGGGGGGTGACTAGGATGGCAAGAGAACTGGAAATCAAGTTATAGACACTAAAAAACAGGATGTCAACGTTTGCCAGAAGAGAAACTTGGGCTCGAATGACCAGTGTTTTATAGGATAGCTATGTGCAGGCTTCTGGGGAGATGCCACACCAAAGTGAATGTGACATTCTGGAGTCAGGTGCCAAGTCATCATATACAGATTTACAGAAACAGTGGTGGCTGCTGTCCCAGCCAGATCAAAGGCAGGAAGAGTCCAACAGGAGGAAGGGGGAAGAGGAGAAGAGATTCGGGGTGGAGAGGTGGTAGTCACTATGTCTGAGACCCCACCGAAGCCCTAAAAATGCAAGGCTCTACAGGGAGGGATGTACATGGGCAGACATTACCTTGAATCCAAAAATCTAATAAGGGAGTCACCAGGGCCTGTCTCCTTACCCCTTACCATACCTGAACCCCAAGCACAACTGAGCAAAGGGCTTCCTTGCAGCTAGTTTATTGTGGACTGGTCCCCAGAAACAGGAGTAAGGGACAGGGAACAGGGAGACAGGGAAGGAGAGAAAGCTGGTCCAAACTCATCGTCATTAGAGGTAACTGGGGCTTTCTGAAGAGCAGCCTAAATGTGTGAGAATTGTCTCCCTGCACTGCGGATGCAGCTCTGGGCTAGAGCACTTGCCCAGCATGCGCCAGGCCCAGGACTCCGTCCTCAGCACTGGAAAAAACATTGCCAAAGGCGTGGAAGAAGACAGGTTTATCCCCAGCTCCCAGCTCAGTCTGTCAAGGGTTGCCCCATGGCACATCTGCACACATATCACAATGCAGCAGTGGGTTCTCCCAGGCCCCCAGTCAGCCACGAAGAAGCTACAGGGCCAGAGAAATCTGTGGACCGCATGTAGGCTGCTGTCCCGAGCGCTGGGGTCCGTGTCAGGACCCACACCTAAGCAACCTACAGCTGACCGTGGTCTGAAGTCTGCTTCTACTCAGGGCTTCTAAAGGGCGACTGAGGGCTGCTGCACCACCATGGGGGCCACGCTGGGGTCAGCCCACCCTTCCAATTTGCCTTGGGAGAAAGGTCAAGTGTTCCCTTGGCCCCCCTCTTAGGGTTGTTTTAGGGGCTACCCAAGAGGAGCCTAAGGGTAAGTGGAAGGAGACCTCATTTTAAAGAGATTGGAGGGAGCTGGGCGTGGTGGCGCACAACTGTAATCCCAGCACTCAGGAGGCTGAAGTAGGAGGGTCACTGCGATTTCAAGACCAGTCTTGGCTACCTAGTTAGCTCAAAGCCAGAATGAACTACTTACGGAGACTCTGTCTCAAAAAAACAAAACAGAGCTGGAGGTTTAGCTCGGTGGTTAGAGTGCTTGCCTCGCAATCACAAGGCCCTGAGTTCGATCCCCAGCACTAAAAAAAAAAAAAACAAAAACAAAACACTAAATCGAAAAACCAAAACAAAACAAAGTTGGAGGGAACTACGCAGTCCCCAGAGCTGAGGGAGGCCATACCCGTGCCCCTGTATGCCAGACCTTGGAAGAGGACCTTGGTAAGAATCTCTGAAGAGCCCATAAAAACTCCCAAAGGATAGAGAATTGACTTTAGACTCCTGCCAGGTCAAGAGAGAGAGAACCAGGTCAGAGAGGCCCTGTCCCTACCCCACCCCCATCCACTCCTCCCCTCAGACATGCCCACTTTTTGCTGGAGGATTGTACCCCAAAGCAAGCCTGAGCAAAGGGAAGAAGTTAGGAATCCCTCAGACCGGCATCTCTGATTATGGAAATGGCTATGTTTGTGACCTTGAAGGCCCGTAAGACTATCTCTTGGGGCTGAGGTTGTGGCTTGGTGATCAAACACTTGTTTAGCTTGAGTGAGGCCCTGAGTTCCTTTTGCAACACACCACACACACACACACACACACACACACACACGCATGCACACATGATGAGCTGGGAAGTCATGGGTCCTGCTGGAGCATTTATCTGGCAATGGGGTTTATTTATCCAGAGTATTAGTCAGGGTTCTTCAGAGAAACAGACCCAGTAGGATGTGTGTGTGTGTGTGTGTGTGTGTGTGTGTGTGTGTAAATCAGCTCATCCAATTATGGAGGCTGACAAATCCCAAGATCTGCAGGGTGAGTTGTTAAACTGGTGACCCAAGAGAGTCAGTGGTGTAGTTCCACTTCAAGGGCAAAGGTCCAAGACCCAGGGGGCTGGGACTTTAGCTCAGTGCTAGAGCCCTCCCCTAGGAAGCGAAAGGCCCTTAGTTCCATCTCCAGCACCAAAAAAAAAGTCCAAGATCCAGGAGAGTAGATGGTATAGTATCAGTCCAAATGACAGAAGGACAATCGTTTCTCAGCCTTTCGGCTAAGATCAAGTGCAAATAACAGCAGGACAAAGATACAGGAAGAGCTGGTGTTTCAATTTGAGTTTAAAAACAGGAAAAAGAAATATCCCAGCTCAAAGACCGGCAAAAGAAATTTCCTCTTATCTGGGAAAAAGTCACCTTTTTATTCTAGTCAAGCCTTCAGCTGATTGAATGAGGCCTACCCACATTAAGAAGGACAATCTGCTTAACTCAGTCTTTTTTTATTTTTTGAGACAGGGTCTCGCTAAGCAGTCCAGGCTGGCCTCAAACTCGTGGCAATCCTCCTGCCTCAACCTCCCTAATTCTGGGATTACAGGTGTGTGCCACCGCTTCCAGCCTTAACTCAGTCTATTTAATCAAGTGTTAATCTCATCCAAAAACACTCTCACAGAAACACCCAGAATAATGTCTGGCAAAATACCAGGATACTCTGTGGCCCAATCGAGTTGACGTATCAAATCATCACATCCAGGTAACGCCCACTGAGTGTATTTTAAGGGAGAAAGTAACTGTCTTCATTAAATACAAGTCAAGCAAAGATGACACTCCACGCTCTGCGAACTGGTTCAGGACCTCCAGTGGGCCTGCTGAATCTGACCCTGCTGCTGGGCCACCTTGTCCCACTTCCGTTCTTCAGCCAGTCTCCTTCTGTCCTCTTCCGCCTTGACACCTGGTCAGTACATTACTGACTCGAAGGTTGAGGCTCTGCTCTCCGAGTGGTGCCCTGGAGCAGCGCCTCTGCAGCCCTGGCGACTCCCTCGTAGACAGAGTCACTCAGATGTGACTCCCCACCTGGCAGAGGAGCAGCCCCCTCTTCCAAAACAGCCCCAACCAGTCAGAGAGGTCCCCAAGATGAATTCTAGTGGCTTCGCCTGGGTGTGGCAATCCACAGAATTTGGTCTCTTTCCTTTCTCCGACACAAGTTTAGACCAAGGTGCCGAAACGCTTCCCTTGTACCCAGTACTTCAGCACTGGCTTCTTGAAGCCAGGATTTTTTTTTTTCTTTTTTTTCTCCTTTGGTGGCGATGGGGGGGGGATGGGCAGGAAGGGGGTGGGGGGTGCAGTGCTGGGGATGGAACTCAGGGCCTTGGCTCAAATGGTAGCTCAAATTTAACCCTTGAGCTAAATTCCCAACTCCAGCCAGGATCTTTTTAGCTTCATTCAGCTCTTCCAGGTTGCTTGGAGGAATGAAATATTTATGAGACTTGGTCTCTCCCCTGGGGAGAAATAAGCCCATAATCACTATTTTGTGTTCTGAACCTCTTAATCGAGAGCGAACACGCCACATGATTATGCGCATGCGCGCACCGCAGCTGCTTAAATATGGGGTGGAGGCGAGGGGCTCTGACTGAAGCTTGGGATGGCTGCTGGCACAGCGACATAAAGGGAGGACTTTCAGCGGGAAGCTGTAAGGAGCAAGGCAGGCAGGGAGGAAAGGAGAAGCCAAGCAGGGATGCTGTCTCCGAAGTCTCTGAGGACTCGGCCTGATCCACCCAGAGCAGACCCTCTAGTCCAGCACCTGCTCGGGGCGGCCACAGCGCCTTAGTGGCTCTCACTGCTGTGTTCTACTTGCTAAGGCTGCTGATTATTTAGGAGTTTGGCATTTGTGTTCCTAAATGACTTTGGCCAATGTCTTTCTCATCTCATTATTGTACTGGTCTCGTTTGGATATCCGATTCTAATAGCTCCATAAAAATGAACTGGGTAAGCCAGCCGCCGTGACACATGTCTGTGATCCCACACTCTGGGAGGCTGAGGCAGGAGCGTCAAACATTTGAGTGCAGCCTGTTCAATTTAGCGATTTAGCGAAACCCTGCCTCAATAGGCAGTTTGGGTGGGGATGTAGCTCAGTGGGAAGGCCCCGGGTTCAATCCCCAGTATCACCAAGAACAAAAAGAAACAGGTACTGTAGCTCTACTTCCTTTCGATTTTCTGTAGCAGCTTGTATCAGTTAGGATTTCCTAGTTTTGAAGATTAGGTAAAACATGTCCATGAAATTCCCTCCCTTCCTTCTTTCCTTCCTTGGAGGATGGGATAAGGGCATTGGAAGAGGTACTTCACTTTGTTCAGGGGTTTTTTGTTTGTTTTGTCTTTCTTTTTAAAACAGGTCTCACTGTGTAACTCAGGCTGGCCTTGAACTTGTGATCCTCTTGCCTCAGCCTCTTAGGTGCGGGGATTACAGGGATGGGCCATTATGTCCAGTTTAATATTTAGTCTCTTACTGATGTTATTTTACATCAAGAAGATTGTCTCTTTCATCTAATTTCTCAAGTTTATTGGCATAAAGTTGTTCACAGTGATCATATGCAGTTTTCCAATCTCTTCTGCACACTTTCCCCTCCACCATGCTGACCCCTGCCCAGTCCTGTGCCACAAGGCCTGCACGACAACTTCATAGTCATAATTGCGAATTCCAACCCTGAACAGGCAGTAAATGTGTATCGTCCATTTATTGGTAACACTGGGAGTGGAAAGAAAGTCACAGTTCTTGGGTCTCGTAAAGGGCTTTTAGTCCAGGTTTTAACACCCCACACATGCATAAAGTACTGCACGTGCCTATAATCCAAGCACTCCGGAGGCTGAAGCCAGAGGATCTGCAGGAGTTTGAGGCCAGCCTGGGTTGGGCCACATAGCCAGTTCAAACCCAGCCTGTACTGCATATCAAGACCCTGTTAAAAAGAAAAAAAAAGCCCTCCTACCCCTGAGTCTAAATTACTTGGCCAGAAAAAAAAAATAAAAATAAATTACTTGGCCAGGCTCTCAGATCTAAGAAATCTGCCCTCCCTAAACTGCTGTGCCCAGTACTCAATTAGAGGTAGGGAGGACGCCAGAGACAAGGGTACCCTTCGGGGAAGGGATCCCTACAGCGAGGTGGGAAGTTGTGTTTAATCTTCAGACTCATTCTGCGGATACAAACAGCAGGGCACGACTGGCTGAGGAAGAATCAGAAACTGTGAGGGGAAAGGCAAAGTCAGAGTGGAGGGGAAAGCACAAAGGTGTGGAGGCAGAACACACTACAGGATGCAGTGTCAGGGGACCGCACCTAGGAAACTGTGTCATTATGAACTATAGACATGGAAGGGGAGAGGGTGCACCTGCTGGCCTTGTTTGTAGAGCAGGAGCTAAGCTGGCGTGGGTTATTGGCTGGGGGCGAAGAATAGGCAGGACTAAATGGCATTCTTTCACATACCACTATATTCTTGTACACAAGGGTACATTCGGTGGAAACAAGTCAAAAGCCTACTATGGATGAATAGATAAACAAAACGCGACAGAGCCATGCACTAGAATCTTATTCAGCCCTAAAAAGGAAGGAAATTAGGGCTGGGGATGTAGTTCAGTGGCAGAGCACCTGCCTAGCATGTGTGAGGTCCTGGGGTTCCAAGCCCAACACCACACACACACACACACACACACACACACACACACATTGCCAGATATGGTAGTACGCCTGTAATCCCAGCTATTCGGGAGGCTGAGGCAGGAGGATCACAAGTTTAAGGCCAGTCTGGGCAATTGAGTAAGACCCTGTCTCAAAAAATAAAAAGCACTGGGTTGGGGATTTAGTTCAAGTGGTAGAGTGCTTGCCTAGCAAGCACAAGGCCCTGAGTTCAGTCCCCAGCACCCTTCCAAAAAAACCTCTTTTAAAAAATAAAAAGGGCTTAGGGTGTATCTCAGTGGTGTCCTTGCCTAACATATGCAAGACCCTGGGTTCCATCCAGAGCACCATAAATAAGCAAACAAAAATTCTTGCTGGGCACAGTGGCATTCACCCGCATGTCCAGCTACTTGGGATGCTGAGGCAGGAGGACCATTGGAGCACTCAAATTCAAGGCCAGCCTGGGCAACAGAACAAGACCTTGTCTCCAAAAACAATTAAAATAAAAAGGTAGAAAATTCTGAAACATGCTAAAACATGGATAAACCTCAAAGACATTCTTCTAAGTGAAAGAAGTTAGGCCCAAAAGGACAAATATTGTATGGTTATACTCACATAAGATACCTAAGAACCTAAGAACACTCCAAGTCATGGGGACAGACAGTAAGAATGGGGCTGGCAGCCAATGGTTACACGGTGTGAAGGGACTTTTCTTTTTTTTTTTTTCAGTGCTGGGGATCAAACTCAGGGCCTTTTGCTTGCAAGGCAAGCACTCTAACCACTGAGCTAAATCCCCAGCCCAATGTGAAGGGACTTAATGCACTGAACTGTACACTTTTTTTTCCCTCCAATCAGTTTTAACCAGTGGTAGGTCTGTATCACATATTCCATTGGGCGAAGGTTTTCTAATAAATCTTTTCTGATACTACAGTTTCTTCCTTTTACATCTGATGGTCCGTCCTGAGCTGAGGAAAGAGAAGACTGAGCCCTGAGTTTCTCAGAGGAAATTCCCAAGTCGATATGTTTTCTGTACAAGGAGAAGGTGTGCAGAGAGCCAGTGCTACCCTTAAAGAAAGAAGGGTTAACAGGCAATAAAAATGCTGCTCCATCCTTCTCAGAAAGGAGCTATAGCAGGGTGTGGTGGCGCACGCCCATGATCCCAGCACTTGGGAGGTTGAGGCAGGAAGATCATGGAGAGTTTGGATGCTAGGCCAGCCTGCGACAGGAGATTAGGGCATGGCAAAACTGGCTGGGGAACTAGGCATGACCTGTGAATTACAAAATCCCAGAACACATGAGCAGAACAGTTCCCAAATCCCTACATGCAGACTTCTTTTGAGGACTCCAGTAGGTTTTCAATAAAATGGCTTGGGCCTGAGGTCAGCCTGAGGTGTGGGATCCCAGTACTGCCTCTCAGGACCCCGATGTAGACGTTCTTGCAGGTTTCATCGAGATTTGGACAGTACAAAGAAGAAGAGCCAAGATGCCAAGATGCCAAGAAGAGCCGGCTATCCTGGCTTTCCTTGAGATGTCCTGCTCTGCTTCCTCCAGGGTGTCCTTTTCTCTTGCTTTTTCCTCTTTTACTCGTCCCAAACTCGCTCTGCAGAGCCAGTTTCTCCCTCACTCTTCACTTTTACCTTTTCAAACTTTGTCACCATTTTTTGCTTCTTTCATTTTATTCTTTGTTCGAGACAAAAAGAACCTGGAATCCAACTCCAGGAGACACAAGCACCACAAAACCCAGTAACGTTTATTTGGGAAGCCACTTTTCGAAGGAGACTATAGGGTAACAAGCCTGGGTTACACAGTGAATTCAAGGCCGGCCTGAACTGCATGGCAAGACCCTGACTCCCCCCCAAAAAAAGAGAGAGAGAAAAAAAAGCAATTTAATGAGACTACATTCTTCCATAGAAGCTTATGTGGCCGTATCCTGAGCACTGGGGGCCAGAAGGAACAGTGATCATTTCGCAATGGTTGGAGCACAGAGAATATTCTCTATTGTACACGTTCACATTATTCAAATCTGTTTAATGAGCATGAAATCTGGTAATCATAAAATAATTAGAGACGGAAAAAAACCCGAACAGAGGAGGCCGTCATGTGATGGATTAGCGTGAAAAGTACTGAGCTCCGTCTAAAGCTGCCTAGGAGTTTTCTTGCCTTAGAAGAGGAATCTGGGGCTGGGGATTTAGATCAGTGGTTAGAGTGCTTGTCTAGCAAGTGCAAGGCCCTGAGTTCAATCCCTGGCACCAAAAAGAAAAAAAAAGAGGGATCCGCTTTCCTCTAAATCCTGGGGACACCAGTGGGGCTGCATGGCAGTGGGAAGGTTGGGACTCCCGAGAAGCTGGCCCCCCCATGAACAACAGGGCTGGCTGTCCTAGAGCGGGGGCGCCATCACCCGGTCCCCAGCCACCACACACATCTCGTCCAGGGGTCCAGGTGACACAAGAACTGGCCCTGAAACCTGGGCGCCTCCCCACCCGGCAGACAGTTGGGCTCCCTGAGGAGCCGCATGTGCAGGGGGCTGGGAGGGAACGGGCGTCTGAAATGTTTGCTCCTTGCTCTGCTCCCAGGTTGCTAGGGTGAGCTCTATAAACACACCAGCCGGCCTCATTACTGATTAATGAGCTCCGGCTTTCTGCCGGACAAGCCTTGGACCCGACCCAGGCGGTGGCTCCCTGCCCTCCTAACGGCGGGTTCAATGATTCGTGCGCCCTCCCCGCACTGTCCCTACACAACAATTCACTGGGGCCACCTCCTCTCCCGAGGCTGAGTGAGCTAACCCAGCCTTGGGGCGGAGGCCTCTGGGCTGGAACCGTGTCTCCATCCAAGAACGAGGTTCCTCCGGGAGGCTGGGCAGCCAGGCGGCCACGTGTCTTCCGGGGCTGACCCAGCACTTTTGTCCTTGAAGCCATCCTGCTGGTCCCACATCTCTGAGGCTTTCATGGATCTCCTTATTCTCTCTCGAGCTTTCTCGCTTTCCTTTGCTGATTTCATTGCCACTGGCTGTAAATGGGACCCACACTCCCAGGCTGAGAGCCCTCCTGCTCTGAATAAAGGAATCCGGGAGACCAGAGGGTTTTGTGGGAAACCCCATCTCCCCTTGTCCCTTACTAACAGTACCTCTGTATCACAGGGCAGCACTATAACCAGATGTGGAAAGCAATGAGCCTCCCTTCCAGCTGGGGATGACCATACACATGTCAGTGGAAGCTGATGACTGGGGCTTCTAGGAATGGGGTTTGTTCGTTCAGGATTCTATGTTTTTTGAGACAAGATCTTGCTATGTAGCCCAGGCTGGCCTTGAACTTTTGGTGATCCTCCTGCCTCACCTTCCCAAGTGCTGGGATTACAGATGTGCACCACAACACCTGGCATGAGGAAAGGCCTTTTGTCCCAACCCCTCATTTCCTGCCTGGAATGTTGAGTGGGGATGCTAGACTTCTGGCAACCATTTTGTGATTTTAAAGATGGAAGCCACGTTGTATGAATGAGGGAACAGAATGACAGAAACAACTTGGGGCTCAGTCTGCTTATCACTGGATTTCTCTTATGTGAAAGAGAAATAAACCTCTATTTTATTAAAGCATTAAATTTGTTTTCTGTTTTACCAGCCACACCTAATCCTAGCCAATACAGCAAACACAAAATCCGATTTTACAAAGGAGAATAGCCCAGAGCCATTTTTTAAAGATCCATTTAGAAATGTTTTGTTTCTTTTTTTTTATTAGTATATGTTTATACTACATAATGATTACATTCATTTTAAGGAATTAGCACATTGATTTTTACTTCCCTTTTCCTTCCCAAAATTTATACTAGTTGTTGTTTTGGGCAGGGGTGGGGGGTGGGGGGTGGCGGTGGTGGTGATTGTTTTTTAGTTTTGGGGATTGAACCCTGGGCCTTTGCATTAAACTACATCCCAGCCCTTTTCAAATTTTTAAAATTAATTAAATTAATTATTTTAGAAATTCTCATTATGTAGTAGAGGCTAGTCTCTTTTTTTTTTCTTTTTTCTTTTTTACTGCTGGGGGTGGATGGAACTCAGGGCCTTGCGCTTGCTGGGCAAGGCTCTAACCACTGAGCTAAATCCCCAGCCCCAGCCAAGGGTAGTCTCAAACGCTGGTGATTCTACTCCCTCAGCAGCCTCCCAAGTGCTGGGACTCCGGATGTGCGCCATAACGCCTGGCCCTTTATTCGGGGGTGGGGGGGCATTAAAACCTGGTCTCTATATGGAGTCCAAACTGATCTTGACCTCCCTATGTATCCCAGGCTGGCCTCGGACTTGCACCATCCTCCTGCCACAGCCTCCCGAGTGCTAGGATTACAGGTGTGTGCCACTACACCTGGCCTGGCCCTTTTTTCATTTTTTACCTTTATTTTATTTATTTATTTAGTTTGGTGCTGGGGATGGAACTCAGGGCCTTGAACTTGCTAAGGCAAGTGCACTACCACTGAGCTAAATCCCTAGCCCTTTTTTTTTTTTTTTTGAGACAGGGTCTCACTAAGTTGCTTAGGCAGGACTTTTGTCCTCTTCCTGTCTCCAGAGCCACTGTTCACACAGTCCGCCCCACAAGCCACCTGTGGTGGGCACCGTGAGATGGCTGCAGTGGCCCCTGCTTTCCGCTGCTCGCCCTGGTGTTCACCCCTTCTGAAGGAGTAGGGTGGCTGATGCCTTCAGTAGGATGCTGTGGAAGTGAGTGTGTGTCTTCTCAAATTGGCTGTGAGAATCACAGGTCCCTGCATTCCCACTGGGTCTCTGTTGTGGGAACAGCCAGCTGTCACCCTGAGAGGAGGCTCCAGCAGTCCTAGGGAGGCCCCGTGCCCAGCTCAGGAGCTGGCCAGCAACCCCGAGAGCCTGTTACCTGGTCCTGGGGTGCTGGGGACTCCTTCTAGAGATTCTTTCTAGATTCTTCTTATCCTGAATGAAAAATTGGACAAAACAAGCTCAAAATGTAGACAGGTTTTACATTTATTAAAGTTACAAAAGAAAAGAAATACGCTCTGCAGAGCAAGTGCAGGCCAATTAAAGTAGGAAAAGAAGTACACTCTGCAGGGTGAGAGCCAACCACTGTGAAAGAGACAGCACAGTGGCTACCAGCTCAGTAGCAGGGTCTTTTGTATCCCTCACTGCTCAGGCTATCTCCAGGTCTAAACTGTCCTATCAAAAACCTGCTTGAGCTCTCCCAAGAAAAATAGAAGACAACATTTTCTGATTGGTCCCAGATACAGTGTTTTGGGAACTGTTCTGCGCATGTGTCCTGGGATTCCATGATTGACAGGTCACGCCCACTTGCTCAGCCAGTTTCACCACTCCCTAATCTCCTACCTCAGCATCCTAAATCAGTATCACCCTGCAGACAGATGTTCCCCCTACTCCTGACTGCAGGCACTGCGAGGTAGTAAGTGGGTGTTTTTTTTTTTTGGTAGTAAGTATTGATTGTTGTTTGCAGCTGCTGAACTTTGTTACACAGCTATCACACTTTGTTACACACCATCATGTGGGGATGCCTGGACAGGCGTGTTTCTTGCCCTTGACAAGCGTGGGCTCTGGAGATTCTAGGTATTGGCACCAGCTGCAGGCCTGCCCCAAAGACTGATGATTGTGAGCCAGGCCTGGTGGCACAGACCTGTAACCCCAGCACTCAGGAGGCTGAGGCAGGAGGATCACCATGAGTTCGAGGCTGGCCTGGGCTACATAGTGAGTCCAAGGCTAACCTGCTACATGGTGAGACCCTGTCTCAAAAAAAAAAAAAAAGGCAAAGAAAATAGTAATTTTAAAGTTATATTTTTAAGAAAATTGAAGCTTCAGGATACAATCAAAGTTACCCAAGGTGGGGATGGGGATTTAGCTCATGGTTAGAGTGCTTGCCTAACAAGTGCAAGGCCCTGAGTTCGATCCCCAGCACCCTCGAGAAAAAAAAAAGATACAATAATCCTGTATTGAGTCTGTACTTTTTTTTTTTTTTGGTGCTGGGGATTGAACTCAGGGCCTTATGCCTACTAGGCAAGCACTCTACCACTGAGCTAACTACTCAACCTGGACTTTGTACTTTTCACCTGTAAATTGAGTCCGAGAGGTTTTCCTTAGATACTAAAGATTCACAATCCCCCAGACTTCCATCCTCAAGCAAATAGCACTATTAAGTAGGTAGTATATTTCTCAACTTCAAACACATGCAAATGGTTTGTATTCTAATATAGCCTGCTAATGGTTAAACCTGACAGACATTAGGAATACACATCTTAGATCACTCTTATTTGTTTGTTTGCTTATTTGTTTGAGACAGGGTTTTGCTGTATGTTTCAGGCTGGATTTGAATTTGTGGTGATCCTCCTGCCTCAGCCTCCTGAGGGTTGGTATTCCAGGAATGTTCTGCCATGCCCAGCTCTTCCTGTTTCTTACTGTTTCTTTTCACCAAGGACTCAGCTTTTCAGGTCTGTTCCGGGAATTCGTGTACATATCACCCTCTGATTCTAATTGCCCCATGTCATTGCAGGCTGGGGCCCTATCCGCAGTCTCCAAGACAGACACCCAGGTTTCTGGCGGGCCTCTGAAAACTCGCGCTCTGGGAACTGTGCCGGCCGCACTGCCTGCACCTGCTTTCCTTCCGGGAGTCCGAGCACCCCAGTAAAAGCCCTGAATACCGAGGGAAGGAGGAGCGTCCCTGGGCGTCCCACCAGCTCCACCCGGGGAGGACCCGTGGAGGCCCGGGCCCTTCTTCCTCTGGATCTGCCCCCGTGCCTCCTCCCTTTGCTGATTCTGTGCTAAATCACAGCAGTGAGAGGAACTGTGCTGGGTCCTGACTGACCTGGTGGGGAATCATCAGATCATCAGACCGGAGGGTGAGCTGGGGGAACTGCTGGGCACACAGAACACAAACACCAGCCCTCAGTAAATCCTGGTCTGGGCCTTCTCCTCAGCTCCCCTTCTAGCCCTGCCCCCAGCCTCCTTCCCATGCCCCTCTGCGCTCTTTCCTCATATATCACCTCGCTAATCATTTGGTTTTGCTTTTGGTTTGGTTTCTGGATTTTTTTTTTTTTTTGAGTCAAGGTCTTGTTATATATCCAGGCTGGCCTTGAACTCGCGGTGTTCCTCCTGCCTCAGCCTCCGAGTGCTGGGAGCACAGGCGTGCGCCACCACGCCTGGCCCCGGCTAATTGTGACATCCCGTGGTCTCTGTCCCTGCTCCACCTAGAATGCTGCCCTCTGTCTCTCTCCCCTTCCCAATGGCTCCTTCAGAATGAGACCCTCTGCTCACATCAGATCCCCCCACCATGAGGAAGGTGCCAGGGACCCCTTAGATACCACTTTCGAAGAGCATGACAGATTGGGCATAGTGACTCACACCTACAATCCCAGCTTCGCTGGAGGCCGAGGTGGGAGGATTAGAAGTCCAAGGCCAGCTGGGGATTTAGCTCAGTGACAGCTTGACTAGTAAGTGCAGGGCCCTGAGTTTGATCCCCAGCGCCAAAAAAAAAAAAAAAAAAAAGAAGAAGTTCAAGGTCTGCCTGAGCAACTCAGTAAGTCTGTCTCGAAGTGAGAAAAAAAATTTTTTTTTGAGGCAGGGTCTCACTATGTTCTTGAGACCCTGGCCTTGAACTCACTTTGTAGCCCAGGCTGACCTCAAACTCATGGTAATCCTCCTGCCTCAGCCTCCTGAGTGCTGAAATTACAGGTGCACACCACTGCTCCTGGTTTCAAAGTAAAAACTTTTAAAAAGGGCTTGGGATGTAGCTCAGTGCAAAGGCCCTGGGTTTAATTCCAAATACTGAAGAAAAAAAGTGGTTGTTGGAATGGTTAAGTAAAATTATACAAAAAGTGAGGTGGAAAAGCCCCAGGGCCCAAACTCCCAAACTCTAAATTCTGACAAAGAGTCATAAAATCCTTCCCCAGCTCTTTAGAAATGGTAATGAAACAGGTAGGTCATGGCTGACCCAGCCTGACCCTGGTCCCAGGCCTTTATCATCAAACCCCCCTCCCTTCACGCTGTAACCCGAGGACCAGAGTTGGGACTTAGCCCTAGCCTGTGCTTTCTGCCTTTGTAACCCCGCCTACACATTGCAAAGCCCAAAACTAGCTCCTTATATAAACCCCAAGACTTCTGTATTTGGGGCCCAGATTTTCAGAGTATAAAGTCTCCTGACTCCATCGACATAAATAAACCTGAGTTCTCCAGCTCTCTGAGTGGTGCATGGTCTCTCACAGAGCTGTAACACTTTTGTCACAACGAAAGTACTATTTTATGTTTTTACAAAGTATTATTATACACAGCTAAATTAGGTAGAAATATAGGCAGTCAGACAGGGTTGGGGCCTCAAGGGAATCAACAGAGAAGATGAGAACACATCAAAACTGTGGCTAGGGCTGGGGATTTAGTCCAGTGGTTAAAGTGCTTGCCTTGCAAGCACAAGGGCCCGAATTTCAATCCCCAGCACCAAAAAAAAAAAAAAAAAAAAAAAAAAAAAAAAACCACAAACCTGTGGCTAGAGGCACATTTGAAAAAGATTAAAGTCACAATGGCCAGATTTACATTCTTCCCAAAGGATAAGCAGAAGTTTCAGATTATTGGGTACCACCCTTTTCAGATTTCCCATATAAAGAAACCATTAGGGGTGGGCCATCCTCTCCCACCCACTGAGATTTAAAACTACTAAAACTAAGACTATAGACTATGGACCAAGGTTAATGATGTCATCCATATGCGCTTGCTACTATTGGATCAATATTAGCCAAGCAGCTATACTTGGTTTTTTTTTTTGGTTTTTTTTTTTTTTTTGGTGCTGGGGATCGAACTCAGGGCCTTGTGCTTGCTAGGAAAGCACTCTGACCACTGAGCTAAATCCCCAACCCCTTTATTTGTAGTCTTATTGGCTGATCCACATCCTAACAGTTTTGGTTGGGGATTTAACTTGAGCGGTAGAGCGCTTGCCTAACAAGCACAAGGCTCTGAGTTTGATCCCCAACAGCCCCCTGCAAAGAACAAAACCGTTTTGACCCATGTTGTGCCCACCTTGTGATTTTACTCTGTGAAACTTTCTCAGAGAAGTGGGTTCATTGGCAACTCATCTGGGACCCCTTCTGTCTCTCAGGAGCTATTCTTATTCCGTAATAAATTTTCCTACTCTTAACCTCAGGTGTTCCTTAGAATTCACTCTTGGATTTCGGGGAACACGAATTCACTTTATCTGACATCTAGCAGGTTGGGAGTTATATTCGCCTGTACCAGTACTTCTAAAGGCACAGTGTCAGCAGTCAGTACGCTTGGCCCTCCATATCTGCGGGTTCCACATTCATAATTTCAACCGTTCACAGATTGAAAATATTTTGGGGGAAAAAATATTGGCCATCTGGCACATGGCTGCAATTCCAGTGACTCAGAAGGTTGAAGCAGGAGGATTCCAAATTCAAGGCCAGTGGGTGTGGTGGCGCACAGCTGTGATCCCAGCACTCAGGAGGCTGAGGCAGGAGGATCCCAGCAAGTTTGAGGCCTGTCTGGGCTACATAGTAAGTGCAAGATTATGGACCACAAAGCAAGACCCTGGTCTCAAAAACAACAACAAAGCCGGGCGTGGTGGTGCAGGCCTGTAATCCTAGCACTCAGGAGATTGAGGCAGGAGGATCCCCATAAGTTCAAGGTCATCCTGGGCTACTTACGAGACCCTGTCTCAAAAAAAAAAAAAAAGGTTGGGGATGTAACTCAGTGGTAGAACTCTTGCCTAGTATGTGCCAGGCACTGGGTTCGGTCCCCAGAACCTCAAGAAGAAAAAAAAAAAATAAAAAGATTACATCTCTAGTGAACATGTATAGACTTTTCTTTTTTTTAGTTTTTTTTGTGTGTGTGCTGGGGCTCGAAGGCAAGCACTCTAATCACTGACCTAAATGCCCAGCCCTAGTTTATAATTTTTTTTTTTTTTACTTCTTTTGAAACAGGGTCTTACTCTGCAGTTCAGGCTGGCCGTGGTCTCACTTGTAGCCCAGGCTGGCCTCGAACTTGCAGTGATCCTCCTGCCTCAGCCTCCAGATTGCTGGGATTACAGGTGTGCAACACCATGCCTGGTTAGAGTTTTTTCTTGTCACTATTCCATAAATAATAGAGTGTAACAACTATTTACATATTATTTCCACTATTTGAGGTACTATAAGTCATCTAGAAATGATTTGAAGTACACAAGAGGTGAGTTCAAGACCAGCCTAAACTACAGAGAGACCGTATCTCAAAACAATAATAATAATAATAAAGTATCTGACAAGTTTCTGCAGCTCCTGTGCAAATACTACACTATTTTCTACAAGGAGCTTGAGCATCGAGGATCTGGGTGTCTGCAGAGGCCCTGTAACCAATCCAATCTCCCCGCACACGCGGGGCGGGGCAACTGTCCCTTAAAGTGCCACTGTTCCTGTTCTCCTGGCTGATGGGAGGCCACCGCAGGCACAGTGTGGGATGAAGTGCGGAATACCTACCAACGGCACCATGATGATGGCCTCCAGAGAAATAAGGAGGCGATGCGGTGGCAGGCGCCCCTGAAACCGCGCCCACGCCGCAGAGCGCTGCTGGGCTCTCGGGCTGCACGAGGGCCTCGCGGCCGGCCGGGAGAAGCCGCCCTCCGCCGGGGGGCGGAGCGGGCCGCGGGGCTGTGGCCGTCCTGGAGTGAGGCTGCCGCTCCTCTTCTTCCCCCCCTCCCCCTCCCCCTTCCTTCTCTCCTTAATGAATGATTGTTTTTGCAGTGCTGGGGATGGAAGCCAGGGCCTCCCGATGCCAGGCGAGGGCTTTAGCCCCAAGGCCGCCACCGTCCTGAGCAAGCTCGCTCGGTTTAAAAACCCCAGGCTAAAAAAACAAAAACCAAAACCAAAACCACAAGCTAGATAGAGAAGATGAAGTCTGAAGTTGGAGAATGCTTTGGACAGTTTGGACGATGGCTGAAAGCAGAGATGCCAAGATCTCTGGTTTCTAGTATTCAGTAAATATTATTTTTTCTTTTCTCAAAGGAAAAGCATTTGATTCCAGTTTATTTGTAGGGCCGAATAAACTTTTCCCTTAATTGGAAGATGTTATATGTTGTGTACACTAAATGAGAGAATGACTGGAAAAATATAAACAGGAAACCTTTACTATAAAAGTAAAATGAACTACTAAGTGAAAGAAGCCAATCTGAGCCAGGCGGTGCACACCTGTAATCCCAGCATTTGGAAGGCTGAGGCAGGCATATTACTGTGAGTTGGAGGCCAGCTGGGCTACATAGTGAGTTTAAAACCAGCCTGAAGTACACAGCAAAACCCTGTCTCCAAAAGAAAAAAGAAAAAAAAAGCCAATCTAAAAAAGCTACATGTGTGAGTCTACTATAGCCTGTGACATTCTAGAGAAGGCAAAGCTATGGAAATTATTTTTTTTAAAAATCAAGATGGGCGTGGTGGTGCACACCTGTAATTCCAGCACTCTGGAAGGCTAAAACAGGAGAGTGTCAAGGTCAAACCCAGCCTGGGCAGTTTAGCAATTTAGCAAGTCCCTGTCTCAAAATAAAAAATAAAAAGCCTGGGGATGTAGCTCGGTGTGGAGGCCTGGGTCCAATCCCCAGTACCAGGAAAGAGAGAGACAGAGGCAGAGAGAGAGAGAGAGAAAAGAGAGAAAGAAAAAGAAAGCAAGCTGGGCTGGAGGGTAGGGTTGAAGGGAGGGATTAATAGCAGAGCACCACCGGAGGGGCTGGTTCCGGGGGTGAAGGTGCTCTGTCTGTGTCACAGGGGTAAGTGACACAAATGTGCCCAAGCCCACAGCGTGTATAGCAGAAGGATGAACCCTGCTGTAAACTCTGGGCAAAAGATGTGTTAGTGCAGGTCCAGCGGCTGCAACTAATGTAGCCCCGTGGGAACAGGAAGAGGCCAACAAAAAAAAAAAAAAAAGGAAAATGAGAAAGCACGCCATGCCTAGCTTTGAGGGCATACCGCTTAGACATCCGTGAGTGTAAGGCTTTTTTGTTTGTTTTTTGAGACAGGGTCTCGTTTTGTAGCCCAGGCTGGCCTGAACTCCTAATGGCGATCCTCTTGCCTCAGCCTCCCGAGTGCTGGGATCACAGGGCTGTGCCACCACGCCGCCCTATTTGAATACTCTTTCCCTCCTTCCTCTGGTTTCTTCTTTCTCTCCTCCCGTTCCTGGGCAGTGGCCTGTGGCCCCGTTCCCAGCCTCACAGCTCTGGCCCAAGAGAAGTGGGTGCTCCGGGGGCAGGGTCCCGGCGGGTGTGCGGGGATGGTGGGGGGCTGGCGGTTCTGGGGCGCGTCTCGCTGCCCCTTGCGGCCTGGCTGGGCCTTGGAGCGCGCCGGGACCTTTCCACCACCCACGGCCTTAATTCAGCCTTCTCCGGTAACCAGTAGCAACCCGGAGGCGGTTTGCCTTCTGCTGTTTCCCTTCTTCCCCGTCGCAGTATTTATTTATTCAGCAGTGTACAGAAGCTAAGCACGAAGTTAGAAAATAACGTCGTCGAGCCGCCCTGCGTCTTCTGCGCGCGCACGGCCTGCAGCCCGGCGTCGGAATCGGAAGGCGGGGACCGGCGTCGGCCTCTTCGGTGACCGAGGCCGCCGGCCCGGGGGTCCCTTCCGGTCTTCGGGCCCCGCTCCCTCCCCTCCCCCAGCCCGCCCGGGCGTCCTTGGAAAAGCCAGGACGTCGCGCAGAGCGGCTGTGACAGCCTGCGTCTGTGCCTGCAGTCTGGTGGCCTGGGGGCGCTCGCGGAGGGGACCCCGCCCCTCCCCCGTGTCGCCGCCTCGGTGAGACTCCCCCTTCGCTTCCCGGCTGCACGCGGGCCATCTGCGCGTTCACGGTGTGGTCACGACCGGGGACTCGGGGACAGAGGCTCCCCCTCCCCGGGGCCCAGCACCCCCTCCAGCGCACTAGGAGGGAAGGACGCAGGGACTGAGGATGACCCGCCCAGACCGAGGTCGCTACAAGGAAAAGCCTTGTCCCCGCAGCATTCCCGTCGTCGCTGTCCAGCAGGCGGGCCTGAATCTGTGCAGTTAGCAACCTCGGCAGCCGCACGGCGCGATCCCCTCTGGCGGGAGGGAGGGCCAAACAGGCCGCCGAGAAGGCTGACCCTCGCGGTCTCTCGGCCTCGCCCTCCCCGACCGGCGAAGGCTCCTGCCCTGCTGGAAACCGCCTGGTGTGGGTGCCAGCTGCCTTCGGAGCCGGTTCAACAAGGACGGTCAGGCCAGGCCCCTCATTACTAGCCCGTGACCGCCAGGAAATGGGGCCTGGTGGGGGAAAATGTATTTCATTTTCTGTATATGATTGAGGGGATGCTGGAGATGGAACTCAGCCTTGCACCTGCCAGGCAACCACTCTACCACTTGAGCTAAATCCCCAACCCCTCTTTGTTTGTTTAGGTTTTTCGCTTGTTTGTTTTTTCCCCTTTGTTTTTTGAGACAGGGTCTCACTCTGTAGCCAACAGTGGCCTGAGAGACCCTCCTGCCTCAGCATCCCAGAGTGCTGGGATCACAGGCATGCACCACCATGCCCGACTGTTTAACTCAGTAGTAAGAAAAATTTCAAACAAGCAAAAGTCAATGAGGCTGGGTATAGTAGTGTCCACCTGTAATCCTAGCACTCAGGAGGCTGAGGCAAGACGATGGCCTTGAGTTCAAGGCCAGCGGGGGCTACACAGTGAGTTCAAGGCCAGTCTGAACTACCTAGCAAGACCTCGTCTCAAGAAACAAAACAAAGGCCAGGTGTGGTGGCACAGGCCAATACTCCCAGCACTCAGGAGGCTGAGGCAGGAAGATCGCTCCAAAGTTCAAGGCCAGCCTGAATTGAGACCCTGTCTCCAAAAAAAAAAAAAAAAGTCAGTGAGTAGAAAAGAAAATAAATCCTGACAGGGGTTGGGGATTTAGCTCAAGTGATAGAGCGGTAGAGCGTTTGCCTAGCAAGCGTTAAGTGTCTGAGTTCAATCCCCAGCACCTTCTCCAAAGAAAATAAATCCTGAGTTTCAATAATGACCAATAATGACCAACTGTGGTGGCACAGACCTGTAATCCCACCTATTCGGGAGGCTGAGGAAAGAGAATTACAAGTTCAAGGCCAGTTTGGGCAATTCAGCAGGACCCTATCTCAAAACAAACAAAAAATCAATTATGTATATAGGGCCAGTTTTCTTTGCTCTTTACTCAGCCTCCCAAGTGCTGGGATTGGCTTTTCTTTTCAGGTTTTTTTTTTTTTTTTTTTTGCTTTATGAATTATTATTATTTATGTTGCTGGGGATTGAACCCACAGCCCTGGGCATGCTAGGCAAATGTGCTATCACTGAGCTATTTGTCTCCAGCTCTTTTCAGTTTTCAATGCTAAATTGAGCTTATGTTTTAATTAGCCTTTGCTGTGTAACAAGTCAATCCCAAACCACAGCCACCCAAAACAGCAGTTTAGTATTTTTCAACATTGCCGGGAAGTTCATCTGGCAGATCCGGGCGGTTGTTTTTGTTCCGCAGTGCTGGGATGGAGCCTGGGACCTTGCGCACCAGATCTACTACAGTTTACTCATCCATTCATCTGCTGAGTGACATCCTGGTTGCTGCTAAGGTCTCACTGAGTCCTTAAATTACCCAGGCTGGCCTAGAATTTGCCATCCTCTTGCCTTGGCTTCAGAGTGCTAGGATAACAGGTGTGGGCCATCATACCCAACAGAACATCATTTCTTTGTGGTACTGGATTTGAACCCAGAGCCTTTGCACTGACTACATCCCCAGTCTTTTTGGGTTTTTGTGTTTTTTGTTTTGTTTTGTTTTGTTTTTTGAGGCAGGGTCTCGCTATGTAGTTCAGGCTGGATTTGAGCTTAGTATGTAGCCCAGGCTGGCCTTGAACTCGAGGCGATCCTCCTGCCTCAGCCTCCCGAATGCTGGGATTACAGGCGTGTGCCACCATGTCCAGCCAATCCCCAGCCTTTTTGTTTGTTTTTGGTTTTGCTAAATCACTAAATTGTCCAGGTTGGGCCCAAATTTTCAATCCTCCTGCCTCAGCCTCCCAGAGTACTGAGATTATAGGTGTGCAACACCAAACCTGACCAAAACATAATGTATGTGTGTGCATGTACTTAAATGTGCTACTAGGGATTGAACCCAGGACCATCACACTGTGCCACATCTCCCTCCCTTTCTTTCTGGTTTGTGTGTGTGTGTGTGTGGTTTTATTTTTTTTTTTTGTACTGGGGATCAAATCTTTCTCTTTTTTTTTTTTTTTTTTTTTGGGTGCTGGGGATCGAACTCAGGGCCTTTGCAAGGCAAGCACTTTAACCGCTGAGCTAAATCCCCAGCCTCATTTGTCTTTTGAGACAGGGTCTTGCTATGTAGTCCAGACTGGCCTTGAACTACTATGTAACACAAGTTGGCCTCAAATTTATGGCGATCCTCCTGCCTCAGCCTCCCGAGGACTGGAGTTACAGGCATGTGCTACCAAGTCTAGTTCATAGAAGGTCTGCGCATGATCAGGGCAGCCCCAGCAGGTCGCTTGGACAGCATAAAACTGCACAGCAGCCTTGAGGGACAGAGGCACAGAGGCACCTATGGCCACCCCTGAGTCTGGGCTGTGGACACTGGAAACAACCCTCTACCCCCACAGTTCCAGGAACCTTTGTGCACAAAAGGAAGGGGCCACTGAATTTATCACTTGTGCTCATCACCCACGGGGATTGGGGACACACGGCCAGCTCTACCGTTCTGGGTCACTCTCTTAAGTGTTTGGAGGTGCCTACCCCAGGGACCTCACCCCCTGCATCCTGAGGACTGAGGAGATCCCAGCTCAGGGCTTCCACAAAAGCCCTTCTTTTACCATGGAAATTGCAGGTGATGTGGCGAGGTGCATCCATGCCCACGATCGTATCTCTTCTTGTTTCATTGTGTATTTATTTGTATTTGTTTCAGCCACTTGAAATCCAATTTTATCCTGATTCTAAATAAAAAGGAAGGGGAATAACAATAACCAGACTTTACTACTGAATATTGTGATCCATTCACATTACTACCAGACTGCAGCAGCTTATATTTAAAATTCAAGAGGGAGTTGGCAGGCGTGGCCGTGCATGCCAATAATCCTGGCACACGGGAAGCTGAGGCAGGGTGATCGCTGTGAGTTGAAGGCCAGCCTGAACTACATTGTGAGACCCTGTTTGAAAATAAACTAATGAATTAAATGACTTGGTTGAGGGTGTGGCTCAACCCTAGCAGAGGCGAGGCCCCGGGTTCCATTGAGTAAGAAGAAAAAGCGAAGGGAGTGAGGGCGGAGGCGCCCCGCGAGGCCTTCTGGCTGCCGGGGCGGGGGGGAGGAGAGGGAGCTGCCGGAGGGCCCCAGCGTCCCCGATCGTCGCCGAGCACAGCGGACCCGCTTACTCGGAGCCGGCACTAACTTGGTTCTGTAATAAGCCCAGCCCTGCATTGGTGCCGTAACCCCGTTTTCTCCGTCCGGCGCACCCTTCTGCCTCCTCTGTCCCTTTAGGACAAGCAGACGGGGAGGCCACTGCCGGCCTGGGGTCAGAACTGCCCCACCCGGGGACATCTGCGCCACCTGCCTACCTTCCAGGGGCGGCGGCCTCGCCGCAGGCGGCAGCAGCTTCACACTGAGCAACAACCTTTGTAAAGCCTTCTTTCTATAAATACCAATAGAGTAAGGTAAAAATGAATTCACTTTATGAAACACTAACAAAAAAATGAAAGTTCGCTTTTTCTTTTTTTTGCATGACAGATGATGACGACCCTAAAATATCTGACAGACGCAAGAACAGAACTCCCTTCTGTCCCAGAGGGGCGAAGTAATGGCCCGAAGCTGACCTCTAAAAGCAATGGAAGGCACTGCGGGAACCAACAGGAAAATTAGCTTGATTAGGGAAATTTAGCTTAATTAGCAAAAAGTCTCCGTGGAACAGTCTTCCAGGAAATGTGAGGTAATTTGGAAATTTTGTCTGGAACATATGCGCAGGCGCGGGTGGGAGGACGCGCGCATGCGCGGGCTGGGAGGGCGCGCGCATGCGCGGGCTGGGAAGGCGCGCATGCGCGGGCTGGGAAGGCGCGCGCATGCGCGGGCTGGGAAGGCGCGCGCATGCGCGGGTGGGACAGCGTGCGCTGGTGGGAAAGCGTGCGCTGGTGGGAAAGCGTGCGCTGGTGGGAAAGCGTGCGTGGGTTGGAGATAGTGCGCATGCGCGTGCGCGTGCGCCTGGGGCAACCGCCAGGTTTTGTGGAGCCTGAAGGTTATAAAATTTGGGGGCTCTTTAGAAAAAAATGAAGAGAGACCCGGGCAGGGTGGCGCAAGTCTGAAATCTCAGCACTCTCGGAGGTTGAGGCAGGAGGCTCACAAGTTTGAGCCAAGCCCGGACAAGTTAGCGATTTAGCGAAATTGTCTCAAACTCAAAGGGGAGGGGGCTGGGGTTGTAGCTCAGTGTCAAGGTCCTGGGTTCAATCCCCAGAACAGAAAGACAGAGCGCGGAAGAGAGAGAGAGAGGAAGAGGACGATGATTCTAACAAGGCTGGGGTGTGGCTCATCGGAAGTGCGTTTATTCAGGATTAGAAAAAAAAATTTTAATTCATAAATTTTAAAATTTCTTTTTTTGGGGGGCTGTAATGGAACTCAGGGCCTTGCGCTTGCTAGGCAAGTGCCCTACCTCTTAAGCTAAATCCTCAACCCTTTATTTTGTTTTTTTGAGACAGAGTCTCACCATCTAGCTCAGGCTGTCCTTGAACTCACTACGTAGAACTCGTTGCGATCCTCCTGCTTCGGCCTCCCCAGTGCTGGGATTACAGACATGCGCCACCACGCCTGGCATAAACTCATAAATTTTAAAAGCTGAGAAATGCCTCAAATTTCGCATAATTCAGGAAACTAACAATGTTTGATTCACTAATAAATCTCAATGATCCTTTTCTCCCCCTACAATTTTTGGGCTGCACACTGGGCCTTCTGGCATGACAACAATTTTTACAATGTTTTCTAGCAGAGGAGTAGAAAAATAATTCAGTTTTTCTTCTAGCATTGTTGATGGGAATTTGGCTTTCGGTACTGATTTGTTATTAATAGTTCTCTTTACATTTTTGGATTGTTATATTTGGGGAAACCTCTATCAAGTTTCTATTATATAAAAGCTGTAAATTGTGTTGATGTACACCTCTAATCCAGCTACTCAGGAGGCTGAGGCAGAAGGATTGCAAGTTGGTGGCCAGTTTGGGTAATTCAGCAAGGCTCTCTCAAATAAATCAAGGAATAAATAAAAGGCTGAGGATGTAGCTCAGTGCTTCCTGGCTTTGGTCCCCAATACTGCAAATAAAACTAGATTTTCAGGGTACACGAAACTTCCATATTTAGGAACCAATCCTTTGTTTTTTAATAGAGACTAATCTTAAGTACTTTCGAATTGACAATATTTAATTTTTTGTCTTGCTGTAGAGGTCTATTGGGGGGGTTATGTTATCTTCATCAGTGTTAGTATTTTAGTCAAATCAGCACAAATTTTAAATTATTTCCTGCTAGTTGTTTTGTTTTGTTTGTGGTCCAGGCTGGCCTTGAACTCACTATGTAGCCCAGAATATTTGAAAACAAATTCACTGTATAGCAAGTCTGCAATTCCCAGCACATTACTGATTATATTCTTGACAGGAGAAATTTCGGCTTGTGTCTGCGTACAAGTTTTCACACTTGATGGTCAGGAGAATTTTCCGCAGACTTCCTTCTGGCGCAGTACATTGCAAACCTTGTTTCTCCTCCACCACCCACGCAGCAGCTGCCATAGCTCAGTGACACGCCAGGGCCTTCGGCCTGTTCCTGGAAGTCATCCCTGCATCGGGGACGGCCAGTAGTAACCAGCGAACACAGCCATGATCCCCAAGGACCCTGGAGGGTAGATCAGAGTGGGAGAAGTCACAGGAGGAAGTGACAGCAGTCTCCCCACCGCCCAGACTAGTGCTTTACCGCTGAGTTCCGGCCCCTGAGACAATATAGTCTCAGCCAATTACAGTCCAAATCATTCTCTTCCACTTTTTTTTTTTAGTATATGTGCTGCCAGGGCTGGGGATTTAGCTCAGTGGTTAGAGTGCCTGCTTTGCAAGCACAAGGCCCTGAGTTCGATCCCCAGCACCAAAAAAAAAAAAAAAAAAAAAAAAAAAAAAAAAAAAAAAAAAAAAAAAAAAAAAAAAAAAAAGTAGTATATGTGCTGCCCAAGCGAGCACATTCTCTTTCACTTTTGTCTTGGTTTTATAGTCCAGGCTGATCCTGAACTCACAATCTTCCTACCTCAGTCTCTGAAAGTGCTGGATGACCAGCCTGCACCACGACTCCCAGTTGTTCCCCTCCTCCATGCTGGGAATTGACCCCAGGACCTTTGCACAGAGCTACATCCACAGCCCTTTTTATTTTTTATTTTGAAGCTGAGTCTCCCTAAATTGCCCTGGTGGGACCCGGACTTGCAGTCCTTCTGCCTCATCCTCCGTCAAGGCAGGGATTACAGCCGTTCAGCGCTACACCCAGCTTGTTGTTTTCTTTTTTAAAAATTAACAAGGAGCTACTCGGGAGGCTGAGGCAGGAAGATCGCAAGTTCTGGAGAAGCCTGGCCTAGGTTGAGAGGCTAGCTCAAAAAACAAAAAAGAGTGGAGATGTATGTAACTCAGTGGTAGAGTGCCCCTTGGTTCAATCCCAGTAAAACACACACTCGCGCACACACACGCATCTAACCAGGGGCTGCAGAGCACCAAAGGGCCGAGTTCAGAGCGCCTCTTTCTGTGTCGCTGCCTGAGCCCTCGAACAAGTCGTCCTCGCGCATCCCCTTCAGGGCCCTCATGCGTGTCACCCCGCGGCCGCTAGAGGGCGCCAGATCTCCATCCTAGGCAGCCTGGTCGCCTCCAAGACAAAGGCAGGCCGCGCGGACTTGGCGGCCAAGGGGACTTCCGAGCCTCGTCGGTGGCAGCAGGGGTCCGCCCTCCAGGCCGGCCGTACGGGGCCGGGGCCGACCTGTGGACGTTTGCATCACGGGGAGTTTTTATCACCCGCGACTCCCTTGGTCCCTAAAGGAAGTGGGAAAGCGCCGGCAGGTCTTCCGCCGCGCAGAAACAGACTGTGGGGACCGAGGAGCCCGGGTTCTGGACCCCCGCAGGTCCATGACGAGCTGTCTCTGTCGCCAGGCCTCCCCTAGGGACTTTGCCGCCCGTCGCGCCCCTGGGGCGCACAGGACAGCATTTGATTTGGAGAGTCCGAGGCAAAGCGGGCTCGGGTGGTGACGCGGAGGCCTGTGAGCAGGCAGTGCCATACGCCGGGGTGGGCGCTTCGGGTGCGAAGCCTCTCGCTTTCTCCATGGGCCGATGGGGCCAGGCCGAGCCCGAGGACGGAGTCCCCACGGCGAGGCCAAGGAGTGCTGAGGTAGCGGGGAGAATGGGGTGGCCGCTTGTCTTACTCTGGCCTCCGAGCCCCGAAACTCAGGGGGCCGAGGAGGCACTGCTGCGAAGGGTAAGAAAACTCACCGTGATGACAATGACTATTGTCGCCCCGTGCAGGGGTGCCAGGTTGGGGGTGGGAGCATTCCTCTGTGGCCTCCCGAGTGTTCAGGTTAGCTTCTGATTGAGGAGTAGAGAGGTGCCATAACCACTTGCGGTGGCTTATGCCTATAATCCCAGCTACTTGGGAAGCTGAGGCAGGACAATCACAAGTTCTAGGCCAGCCGAGGCAATTTAGCGACTTAGCAAGACCCTGGTTTTTGTTTTTTGAGACAGGCTGGTGAACTCGCGACGATCTTCCTGCCTCAACCTCCAGAGTGCTGGGATTACAGGCGTGCGCTACCACGCCCGGCCTGGTGGCTTTTGTTTTGGCGGTGCTGGGGAGGGAACCCAGGGCCGAGCCGCACCCCCAGACCCGAAGAATGTTGTAAATGGAGTAAACTCAGTTCCACAAAAGCCTTACTCCATCGTCTTGTGGGAGTGTAAACCATGCCACCCTGAACACGTTCGCTGGCGCATTTCCAGTTGGTTATCCGGAAAAACTGTGGAGGTCGACGACCCGAGAGGCCCAGCAAAACTGAGGCTTTGTCAGGGGGGCCTCCGCTCACGTGCGGTAGTAAGCACAGTACAGAGCGGAGCAGTCGAGCTCGGCCCGCCCGCCCCCTGCCCAGGAAGTTGCAGGTGGGGGTGACGCCTGGCCGGAGCGAGGTGACCGCGGGGGGCTCTAAGCCGCCGACTCCATCTGCATCACAAGGCCCGCTGGGCGCCAGCCCTCCCAGGCCCCCATCTCGGTAAGCTCCGCGTAAGGCTCAGAAGCCAGTAAATAAAATGTCTGAGGGTCTGCTCTCTTGCCCTCTGTGGTGCGTCCTGCGTCCTCCTGCCAGCCACTGGCGGTGCTGCCGGCCACACGGGCCCGCTGCTCGCCGCTGACCGAACCGAAGGAGGCCATTTATTCTGGCGCAGAAGAAAAAGGCGTCATTCAAAGGCAGCCCGGAGGAGGGTCTGCCTCAAACCAGGCTCCCTGGTGGCGGGAGGCGAGGGACAGAGGGGAGGGGCAGAGGCCTTTGCCGTCGTCAGCTCTTTGTCCCCTTTCTTGTGGAAAGGAAGCCTGGCTCCGGCCTCCTGGGGCCCCGCCGTGCGCATATTCTGCGCATTGTTCTGGGCTCAGCGGGGGAGGGGCGCGCTGTGCTCAGCAAGCGGAAGTTTGGGGGGCTGCTTACAGCATCTCTAAAAGAAAAGAAGTCTAATTTTCCACTTCCATTCTGCGATGCTGCGCACATCGGGTTATTTCACAGACTAAAATGACCGAAGCGTCAGAGCGAAAAGGGTGCCTTGCAAGCTTCCCTGCAGTCTCGAGCTTTCCCATTCGGTGTGCTTTGGCCGAGAGCCCCCAAGGGCTCAGAGGCCTGGAGAGCAGCCGGCGCAGACGCCACCCCGGGGTGCACCCATCTGGTGGTCGCGCCGCCCAGTCTTGCAGTTTCCTGCCTCAGCTTCTCCTGGGGGACTTGGCTGGGTGGGAATCACACTGCGCACACTAGAGCCTCTTGTAGCACCTAGAGGTCTCCATTTAGGGGCGGGCAAGTTTTCTTTTCCCCCACAAGAACCAGTTTAGGGGGACAGCGGTGCTTGTGGGTTGTATTTACTTCCATTCGTTGTCTTCCAGGGCAGAAGTCTGCGCAATCAGGTAGAAGCGCGCTGAGGTCGAAACAGGCCGCTTTGCAGTGCCCAGGTGTTAGTGTCGCCATCCTTGAGTCACACAGAGGCTGGTTTCTATTCCTTACCCTAAAACGAGTTGACAGGCTGAAGATAGAGATAAACAGAGTAGCACGAAACCACTGATCACCGGCGCGCTTCATTTCGCCCCCTTTGATGCATTAGACTTGTTGGAGCCGACCCAGGAAAGCGACACATTTAGACTCTTGCCTATTAACCCGGCGCGAGGGGCTCAGGTGGCTTCTAGGGGAGCCGGAAATGCCAGAGCGCAGAACGGTTGCTGTCCCCAGGAAGAAGGACTTCCTCGGAGGTCCTCAAGGAAAGAGGAGCGAGAACTCCCTGGAATTGCTCCTTTTGGAGGCTTAATAACCAAAACAAAAGAATACAAAAATGAGTGCTTATGTTATCCGGCAGAATTTTTTTAATTGTAGTACTGTGGATGTAACTCAGGGGTGCGCTACCACTGAGCTAAATCCCCGGCCCTCTTTTTTTTTTTTTTTTTTTTGAGACAGGGTCTCCCTTTGTATTTCAGGCTGGCCTTGAACTCACTATGTAGCTCAGGCCTCAAACTCAAAGCGATCTTCCTGCTTCAGCCTCCCGAATGAGTGCTGGGATTATAGGCGTGCACCACCACGCCCGGCTGGCTCATACTGTTATGGGGAAAATAACTCCCAACCTGTTAGGTGACATATGTGCCAAGTTCATGGTCTCACGACATTGAGGGATGAAGTCTCAAACCAAAGGAAAACGTTAGGAGAGTTTTATTGGAAATGAAGAGAGAAGAATTGCTCATGGATTTCCAGGAGGGGTCCAGAATGGGGTTGCCACTGAGGCCCTTTTTCAGGGGTAATTTATACAGCAAAGTCACAATGCGGGTACAATGTGCGTCAAACTACAATCAACATATAGGATTGCAAATATAGCTGCTTAGCTAATATTGATCCAGAAGGGAAGGAGGTCATATAGCAAGGGTACATGGAGAGGACAAAGGTATTTTCGGGAAGGGATGAGTCCGGATGCTCTGGGCACCCACCTGGGCGACTGATCCTTAGCTGGACTTCCTGGACCAGGTGGTGCTAGTTACAGTATAATTCCAAGTGATTGTTTCTCCCTTAGGGAGGCGTGTAGGCCTGGCCATCCTGTCTCCATCTGGAGGCCTGGCCTTCTTCAGATGCACTTCTAACCACAATTCTGATGGCTTTATTTTTCTGCTGACTTCCTTGAGAGCCCAGTCACTTATCATTAAATTTAGGAAGCAGAAGAAAGATGACGTATTTTAAAATATAACATCCAAAGCCAGGCATGGCGATGCACACTTGTAATTCCAGCACTCTGGGAGGCTGAGGCTGGAAGATGGCAAATTCAAACCCAGCCTGGGCAATTTAGTGACACCCTATCTCAAAAAAAAACAAAGAGCTGGGGGATGTAGCTCAGTGAAACGGCACTGCGTTCAGTCTCTAGTACAGATTGTATATTTCATATGTATCATGTATATAATGTATATTATATATAATTTATGTACAATGTACATTATATAATATATGTTATATATAATCTATTGGAGTTCATTCACTAATGCCAATTTTTTTTTGGTTTTGGTTTTTTTGAAACAGGGTCTCTTTTAGTGGTGCAGGCAGGCTTTGAACTCATTTTGCAGCCCAGGCTGGCCTTGAACTCATGGTCATTCTCCTGCCTCAGCCTCCCAAATACTGGGATTACAGGTGTGCACCACCATGCCTAGCTTTTTTTTTTTTTAGACATGGTCTCACTATATAGTTCAGGCTGGCCTTGAACTCATTATGTAGCCCAGGCTGGCCTCTAGCTCACAGTGATTTTCCTGTCTCTGCCTCCCAAGTGCTAGTATTACAGGTGTGTCTCACCATACAAGGCATCTAATATCAATGATTAATGCTAACTTTAATTCTTGCAGCTTAATTTCTCCTTTGTCTTCTTTGAACAATAGCCTAACCGGGTTTGCAGATAAAAACATTATTATACGCAGCTAAGTTACATGGAAATAAATATACCATATAGTCAGAGAGGAGCTAGGTTCTCAGAGAAGTCAGCAGAAAAATAAAGACATTAGAATTGTGGCTGGATACTTCCAAAATTTTTTTTTTTGGTTCTGGGGATCGAACTCAGGGCCTGTGCTTGCTAGGCAAGCACTCTGACCACTGAGCTAAATCCCCAGCCCCCCCCCAAACTTTTATACAGATTCAATGCAGTCTCAATTAAAATACCACAGCATACTTTACAGATCTGGGGAAAATAATCCTAAAATTTATATGGAACCAGAAGAGACACTGAATAGCAAAAGTAACTTTGGGCAATGAAAGCGAAGCAGGCAGCGTAGCGATACCAGACTTCAAGCTATACTGCAAACCAATAGTGATAAAAATGGCTTGATACTAGAAGAAAAACAGACACGTGGATCAGTGGAACAGAAACCTCCCCAGACACATTCAGCTGTTTGATCTTTGTTTTTGTTTTTTTGTTTTTTTGGGTTTTTTGCTAGCTATTTGATCTCTGACAAAAGGGCCAAAAGCATAAATTGGAGGAAAGATAGACTATTCAATAAGTGGTGTTGGGAAAACTGGTTATCTGTTTGCAGAAGAATGAAACTAGACCCTTATCTTTCACCCTGTACTAAATTAAAATGAAAAGGGATCAAAAATCTAAACATTAAAACAAATACTACCTGGCTGGGGATTAAGCTCAGTGGTTAGAGTGCTTGCCTAGCAAGTGCAAGGCCCTGAGTTCGATCCCTGGCACAAATAAAATAAAATAAAATAAAACAAACATTAAGCCTTCTGGAAGATAAAATATGTAGAACACTTGAAGGCATAGGAGTAGGAAAGGATTTTCTAAACAGAACATCAATTGCACAAGAAATAGCAGCAAGAATCAACAAATGGGATTACATCAGACTAAACAGCTGTACAGCCAAAAAATTAGTCAGTAGAATGAAGAGACAACCTACAGAATGGGAAAAAAATTTTGCCAGCTACTCCTCAGACAGAGGACTAATATCTAGAATATATAAAGAACTCAAAAGAATTAAACCACCTAAAATTAAAGACCCAGTCAAGAAATGGGCAAGAAAAAAATATATAAATAAATAAATAAAATAAAATAAATAAAAAATAAATGGGCAAGAGAAATGAACAGACACTTCACAGAGGAAGAAATACAAATGGCCAACAAATATATGAAAAAATGCTCAACATCTCTGGCCATTAGAGAAATGCAAATTAAAATTATGCCAAGATTCTATCCTACTCCAGAAAGAACGGCAATAATTAGGAAATCAAACAATAACAAATGGTGGCATGGCTGTGGTGATAAAGGAACCCTCCTGCATTGTTGGTGGGAATGCAAACTAGTACAGCCATTATATGGAAATCAGCATGGAGATTTCTCAAAGAACTAGAATTAGAAATGCCACACGACCCAGCTAGCCCCCTGCTAGGTGTCTTCCCCAAAGACCTTAAGACATCATACTACAGCAATACATGTATACCAATATTTATAGCAGCACAATTCATAATAGCTAAATTCTGGAAGCAGTCTGTATATGCATCAACAGACAATTGGATAAACCAGGTGTGGTATTTATATGTAATGGAATACTACTCTGCTATGAAGCATGACAAATTTGAGGCATTTGTAGGAAAATGGATACCCCTGGAAAACATAATAGTGCATGAAATAAATCAGACACACAAGTTTAAATACTGTACGTTATCGCTCATTTGAGTGAGGCAAAATACAAGCAAAGGAAATGATAAAGGGTGGGTAGAAAACGACAAGGGGGCAGATCTTGTCCAATAGAGAAACGGTCCAAGGAAACAAGGATGAGGGGTGAGGAGAGTGGAAGGGGAGTGAGAGGAATAAAGATGTGCCATGTGCAGGATCCTAATAACTCCCATCGATGTAAACATATGCCATAACATGAGCTAAGACAAATAACATCAATAAGTATGTAAAAGGTGATACGGGAATCAGAGGAGGAAGGGAAAGGGAATTAGAAAAAAAAAGCTGTAATTTGTGCATGTAACCACTCCCCAAGATGATTGTAAACTGTGTGAATTGCAAACGTGTACTAATAAAACTACCTAAATGATTACGAGTTAACTGCTAAATAATCTTTCTTTAGATTTCCAGAAGCCAGAACACCTGTGACCCTCAGGTAACAGCAGAGTATGTGACACCCCTCCTTGTTCAAGTCTTGTGCATCAATGAACACACTGCAAATAAATTACTGTGAGGATTAACTTGCAGAACATTAAGATGTAGAAAGAATCATGGGAATTAGCCAGGTGTGAGGGCATGCACTTGTGCTCCCAAGACTCAGGAGGCTGAGGCAGGAAGATCGCCGTGAGTTCAAGGCTAGCCTGGACTACATAGCGAGACCCTGTCTCAAAACAAAAACCAAACCAAACCAAAAAAAAAAAAAGAAAAGAAAAAGAAAAGAATTACAGGAACTCACCCCAAGAGGTCAAGGTCCTTGTAACATTCTGGTTAGAGGAAAAAAAGAGACATATGCCCTGGATGATGAAGACCTTTCCATCCCTAAGATGTTCTTTGGAGGGGGGCGGATATAGCACCCCCCCAGTTCTCAGGGGGCTGGCAGTTGAATAAATCTGATTTCCTTTCCACCAAATAGCAACCCCCAAGTATTGGCTTTTAAGTGGTGAACAGACAGACTCAGGTTCATGTGGGAGAAGCTCGCTGTCCAACCCCAAAAGCGTGGACTCAGTACAGCGGGAGTGAGACTTTAACGGTGATTCTGCAGAAACCGTGTCTGTCTGGGGCAGGCTCACCCTGATTCAAACAGGCAGTGACCTTTCCACCCTCTGCTCACGAGGTCCCTGCCCCTCCTGTCCCTCAGCGGCTGAGGTCAAGGGGTCACAGTCTTCACAATTACAATCTAGGTTCTCTTTAGTTGCTTGGAAACCCCTCTCCGTGCAGGCCTTTGATTGTGGCTGTTGCTTGCTTCTCAACTATCTCGGTCTAACATCTTCTGGGACTTGCCCTGTGGGGGTCATTTTTTGTGGTTAAGCTTGAAATTACTGCCTTAGCTGTCTGGGGATTGGTCAATAAATTTCCATCCAAACTCAAGGTTAAATGAAAATATTCCACCTATCTCTCTATTTCTCACAGTCCAGTAACAAGTGTGCTATAGAACTGGTTTTCAAACTCAACTGCAGTTAACATGGAGTTTAATCTTTTTTTTTTTTTTCTTTTTTGGTGCGGGGGATCGAACTCAGGGCCTTGCGCTTGCTTGGCAAGTGCTCTACCGCTGAGCTAAATCGCCCATCCCTCTTTTTCTTTTTTTTCTCTCTCTCACTCTCTTTTTTTTTAGACAGGGTCATTCTTTGTGGTTCAGGCTGGCCTTGAACTCTTGATGATCCTCCTGCCTCAGCCTCTCAAGTGCTGGGATAGGTGCACACCACCATCTGCAGTTTAAAAGGTCACTTTAAAAAAATTATTTTTATTTTTTGTGATGCTGAAGCTTGAATCCAGGGCCTTGCTAATCCCTTGCTCTGTCACTGAACTACATGCCCAGCCCATCTCCCTACAGTCACTATTTTTAAATCTCTATGTGTGTTAAGTGGAACAAAACTGGGCTGGGGATTTGGCTCAATGGTTAGAGTGCTTGCTAAGCAAGCACAAGGCCCTGAGCTCGAACCCCAGCACCAAAAAAAAAAAGCCTGAGTGGAACAAAACTACTTTGACAATATGTACACTAGGAAACTTGTGCAGTTTTAAAGCTAAATGTTCAAGCTTTAGCAGCTAAGATTATAACAAAATCTGTAAATGGCATTCCACACAAATTCAATTTTGTTCTCATAGAATCTGGAAGCTGAATTCTGCTAACCTTAGCAGGCGGTGCAACTTCGTAACTGCATCTTGTTCATGGTTGGACTAGATATCATCAGATTACACATACAATTTTCTTCTGTGGGCCTCATTTTTGTGTTAATTTTATTTATTTTGGTGCTGGGGATGGAACTGAGGCCTCACACGTGCATCTTAGCCCGTGGTCACTGGTCCGTTTCGGGTTTTGTGCATGGTTCCCTGTTGTGGAGTTGAGGGCCTCTTGGTCTGGAACGGTCTGTTCTATAAACAGGAACCAGGCCGGTTCGTTAGGGTATTGGCATCATAACAAGGCTAAGAGAATGTGGGGAAGGGGCAGAACTCTTAGGAAGATGTTGTTCAGACTTTTCCTTCCACCCAGCACCAAAAAATGTCTTTCTCAAGTTGTGTGGCCCATGCAGAGCCCTGTATATCTGAGCTTCAGTTGTGACAGCCGTCCTCACCCTTCTCCATGTTGTCTCTTCAGCCCCGTGACATGCTCATAGTATTAAGGATCCTTCCTGAATGATTGCTGCAGCAAAATTAGTTTTTGGTTTTTTTTTTTTTGGTGCTGGGAATCGAGCTCAGGGCCTTGTGCTCACGAGTCAAGCACTCTAACCACTGAGCTAAATCCCCAGTTCCAGTTTTTGAGTTTGACAAAGCCTGGAGTTCTGGAAACGCAAATGAAAAAACTTCCCGCCCTGAAGACCTGACAGGTGGCTACAAGTATGCCCAAGTCAGCCCTTCTGATCGTGGTGAGGGGCAACGAGAATAAATGGGCTCTTTATTTCTTCAGAAGGAAAACAGCTGAGAGCCCAGGCGAGGGCCACCCTGACCTCGGCTCAGGTGCAGACCTTGCTCCTGCGCAGGCATATAGAGCTCACTCTGGCCCTTGGCTCACCGTGGTACCAAAGTCACTGCTGGAGCCCGTGACATCCATGCTTTACAGTTGCTGAAGGAACTGGATGGACTGGGGCTGAGTCAGGGTGCATCCTGCTATCACTTCAAAGTATGAGCTACTAGTTTTTCTTTTCTTTGTGGGACCTTTTTTTTTTTTTTTTTTTTTTGCACTGATGATCTAACCCAGAGCCATTGCACTGAGCTACATCCCCCAGCTCTTTAAAAAAATTTTTACATTTTGAGACGGGGTTCTGCTAATTTGCCTAGGCAGAACTCGAACTCACAATCCTCTTGCTTTAGTCTTCCAAAGTGTTGGCATTACAGGTATGCGCCACTGCACCTGGCAGGGTCTGTATTTTTTTTCTTTTTTTTAGGGTGGGGAGATAGGGTTTCATTATCTAGTCCAGGCTGCCCTTGAACTCGAGGTGATCCTCCTGCCTCAGCCTCCTGAGTGCCGGGATTACAGGTGTGTGCCACCACGTCCAGCCCGGACCTTTATTTTTTATTTATTTTTTTGGTGTTGGGGATCGAACTCAGGGCCTTGCGCTTGGTAGGCAAGCACTCTAACTACTGAGCTAAATCCCTAGCCAGGACCTTTGTTTTTTATTATTATTATTTTGGTTGACACAGGGTCTCACTAGGTAGTTCACACTGGACTTCAACTCACTAGATAGCCCAGTCTGCCCTCTAACTTGCGTCGATCTTCCTGCCTTAGCCTCTGGAGTGCTAGGACACAAGCATGCACCACCATGCCTGGCTCAAGTACCTATTTTTTTTTTTTTTTTTTTGGTGCCGGGGATCGAACTCAGGGCCTTGTGCTTGGAAGGCAAGCACTCTAACCACTGAGCTAAATCCCCAGCCCCTGTACCTATATTTTTGAAGAGCACATTAGCACTTTTTCTTTTCATTCCAAGCAGTGGCTACATGAATCCTTGAGCTGAGCTACTGGAAATGGAAATGTGTCAGTGTAACTTTGTAGTGCTTTCTTTTTGTGCTGGGGATTGAACTCAGGGCCTTGAACTTGTGAGGCAAGTGCTCTACTACTAAGCTAAATCCCCAGCCCCCTGCAGTGTGTTTTTACATGAGGTTTAAAATCAGAGCTGTGAAAAAGTCAAGGGCATATTTCAATTTTCAGAGTTGTCAGCCCTCATGGAATCTGTAACAAGAGCTGCTCCACGCCAGGCATGGTGGCCCACACCTGTGATCCTCGCGCTCAGGAGGCTGAGGCAGGAGGATCACCATGAATTCGAGGCCAGCCTGGACTACATAGTGAGTTCAAGGCCAGCCTGCACTAGACCCTGCCTCAAAAAGGACGGGGGGAGACCTACAGTACTTTGAAGAAGGAAGGATTGTTCCCTGCTTCTGGATAGGCAGAACCAATATAGTCAAAATGGCCATACTCCCAAAACTGATTTAAGGCACCCCCTAATCAAAATACCAACTTCATTCCTCATAGTAAGATAGAGAAAACAATTCCCAAATTCATACAGAACCAGAAGAGACCTAGAAAAGCAAAAGCAATCCTGGGCAACAAGAACAAAGCAGGAGGCATCACAATCCCAGACTCCAAGTTATACCACAAAGCTACAGTGATCAAAATAGGTTTATTAATCAAAACACTGTGATTTGTGATTTTTAGTTCTGCATTTTGCGATGTTTGTAGTATTCGACAGCTTTTTAAAAAACATATATAAACTTTAGACTTCAGTAACCAGAGTTCTCTCCAGGTTCATGGCATCACTTTGTATTTTTGTTAAACAGACAAACCTTTGGGTGTCAAAAGGGATAGATAGTAATAAATGGGAACAAACTCATGGCAACCCTCCTGCCTCAGTCTCCCGAGTGCTGGGATTACAAGTGTGTGCCACCATGCCTGACCAACCTATTAACATTTTATTTTGTTTTATTTTCTTGGCACTGGGGATTGAACTCAGGGTCTTGTGCTTGCAAGGCAAGCACTCTAACCACTGAGCTAAATCCCCAGCCCAATCTATTAATATTTTAGTGCAACTCTGACTTTTCAGTTTTTGCTTTTCTATTAAGTTAAAAAAAATCCAATCTTGGAGCAATACAGAAGGGCTGAATGCATAGTTCAGGCTGGCCTCGAACTCACAGTGATCTTCCTGCCTCAGCCTCCTGAGTGCTGGGATTACAGGCAAGCACCACCATCCCCAGCTTCAGAGCCAGATATTTTCGACTGGCTTCCTAGCTTTAATTTTTTTTTTAGTATATTCACGATCTTAGTTTCTGACTAGGTGTTTTTTTATTTTTTTAATTAATTTATTTATTTTTTATTTTTATTTTTGACTAGGATTTCTTACAGAAGATAATGCTTAATATAAACTTTTCGGAATTTTCTTTTTTTCTTTTTTTTTTTTATTTTTTTGGTGCTGGGGATTGAACTCACGGCCTTGTGCTTGCAAAGCAAACACTCTAACCACTGAGCTAAATCCCCAGCCCAAACTTTTGGGAATTTTCATAAGGCCCATTTCCCATGGATTCATAATAAATGCTTAACAAATATCTTCAAGTAGAGGGTTGAAAGAATTATCAGTAGCTTGTGTGATGGGTACTGGGCTGAAACCTAGGGTCTTTGCACTGAGCCACATCCCTATCCCTTTTTTTTTTTTTTTTTTTTGGTGCTGGGAATCGAGCTCAGGGCCTTGTGCTTGCAAGGCAAGCACTCTAACCACTGAGCTAAATCCCCAGCCCCCTATCCCTTTTCGAGACATGATTTCTCGAAGTCGCTCAGTCTGGCTTCGAAATTCATTTGTGTTATGCACAGGTACCAGCGCCCCACAATGAATGTAATTGTTATGTACTGCAAACATGTACTAATGAACATTTAAAATATTTTTTTTTTTTTTGGTGGTGCCAGGGATCGAACTCAGGCCCTTGTGCTTGCAAGTCGAGCACTCTAATCACTGAGCTAAATCCCCAGCCCCTGAACATTTAAAATATTAAAAACAAAATTTCTTCTCATTCATGTGAATTTCTTCCAAGGACTCCATGAATGTCCTTTCCAATGTCCAAGTAGCCATTTTGAAAAAATAGTTGAAAATACAATTGAAAAAAATCTAAATCTTTATTTTGCAGGAGGCTCCCACTGGGTAACTTCCCAGGGGAGCACAGCAGCAGAAGGCAGAAGTCAGTGCTGCGCTTACTCCCTGACACAGGGGCTTACTCCCTGACACAGGGCGTACTCCCACGTGCCCAGTCCAGGCACTTCCTTCCAGCAGGCTGCTTTGTAAATCTGTACAACAGGCTAACTTTGCCAGCAAGCACAGGTGTGCAGGACTTGTTAATGGAAAGTAAGCAACGCCAGAAAAACTTACAACACGCCTAGAGTCCCAGTACTTCGGAGGCTGAGGCAGGAGGAACTGGGAGTTCGAGGCCAACCCGGACTACACAGCAAGCCCCTTTCTCAAAAGACTCCTGTGTGCAAGCATTAGAAGGTATTTGCCATGACACAGATTACTACGCCAGATGGAATGCCCAGGTTTTAATGGCCCTGAACAGGATTTTGCTTACTAGGGCACCTTTGGGTGAAATGCAGCATGCTCTTTCTAGTGTTAATGGAGCAGCAGGAACCTGTTGTACCTCAGATGGTAGCTCAAACCATTCCTGTCTCACTTTTAAATGGAACGTTTTTTAAAAAAGAAATCAGCTGGTTTCTTTTATGGTTCTGAAATTAGTTTTGGAAGGTTTGGTGCTGGGGGTGCAGCTAAGTGGTAGACAGGTTGTGCCCAGCAGGTGCCAAGCTCTCTGGGTTCTATCCCCAGCACTGGGGGAAAAATATTCACGGTAAAACCAAGGCCACTAGAAATACTGTGTGCTATTTTCAGGTTAGTGTACAAGGTGTTTGATACATACGCGAATTTTGTTTTTAAATTTGGGTCCCACTCCTAAGACATCTCACACACACACTAAGTTGAAGTGGGGCACACCAAACCTGAAAAACACTTCCAGTCCCAAGCATTCAGACAAGGGAACTCAACCTGTTAACATTGACACTGGGGGCTGGAGATTTAGCTCAGTGGCAGAGAGCTGGCCTAGCAAGCGCAAGACCCCCAGTTTGATTCCCCAGCACCTCCCTCCCAAAAAACCAAACCAAACCAAACCAAACCATTCACACTGAGCTATTCTAATCCAACTGAGGGAGTTTTCCAAATGGAAGAAAAAGTTCTGATTCAGTTTTTAAAAGTGCTGATGAAAACTCAAAAATTTGAACTGTCTTTTTTAAGCAGTAGTCCTTAAAGTAACCCAACTTTGAGAAGTATCAAGAAGTCTCTGTCGATGTCACATTTCCTCAGACCATTAAAGTTACTTCTACTCAGACACTAAGAAACAGCAGGTGGGGCATGAGAGGATAAACTCAATTTTCCCTGCTCCTATCCCCCTTAATGACATGTGGCTTGCTTGCTTTCAGTTTGGAAGGCGACTTCAGCAGCAGTGAGATCTACAAGATGACAGCTATGACAGCTGAATCCCTCCCCCCATGAACATTTCCCTTTAAATCTCCTTCAGGGCTGGGGGTGTAGCTCAGTGGGAGAGCAATGCGCCAGGCCCAAGTTGGATGATCAGCACAGCAAAAAAACCAAAAACCAAAACAAACAAAAACCCCCTTCAGATCTTAGAAATTTTAATGAAAGAGGAAAAAACAAAATTTAATTTATAAAGTTTTATTTTTGTATATGTGCTAAATCTTAGGAACTGTGGACAATCTTTATGTCAGTCTGTTGGCTTGTAAAAGGCTAAGTGTGTGATTTGGGCGGTGAAATTTCCTTTTGGGATTTCAAAATAAAAATCTGCATTTGTGACTTTAAAATGTGGCACCCCCCTTTACACCTGTAAATTTGGAGGAAACGTGCTACATTTCTGCAAGCACAAAATAATTGTTATAAATACAATAGGCAGCAAGTTCTTAATACATTTAGCACTTCTGTAGTGGCTCACCACACCCAAAACCTTATTTTCAAATACTAAACACTCACATAAGCATAAGACCAACTCCGTTGGAGCCCTACTATGAAACCAGTTCTGAATGTTTTTTTCTTGGTAACACAAAAACTGGGGCAAGAGGGGGTGTTGACTTTCTTTCTCAGCAGTATGTATATAGTACCTTCAAACTAGAGTCCAAAATGGGGCACTTCTAATGGAAAGGCAGTTTTAAAAATCTGGTTATAATACTAAATAAGGCAGGATATATCCACCAAATTAATCACAAAATTCGGCAAAGTAAAACAGTTCATGGGAGAACATAAGCTGGAAAAATACTTATAAAAAACCTGAAAGAACTATTCTTAAGTTGTCATCTGAATATTCATAGACTGTTGCTTTCATTTACAAACTCAATTGAAATAAAAAAGATCCTGTTTTTAACCACTAGGATTAAAGATTTAAGTTATCATTCACTAATAAAAGTTAATCATGAAAAAAATAGAAAACATTTTAATAATTCTAAATTTGTGTACACAATAGCTAAAAGACACAAAACTGGCAAATTATCACCGAAAGAAAAATCAATGAAAGGAAAAGAAACCCCAAATATGTTTATGTTCTTATTCCTGCTTCTATGATGTTGCACATGAAATTTTGGTTGGTGGAAGGTTAGAAACAGCAGCAATAGGGTTTTTACCAAGCTGTACACTGAAACACTTAGATCTGACAGGGCAAAGCCCAAGCTCACATAACCTTACAACTAAAATGTCTTCTTGTCTACATTAACGAATACCAGTCTCCTAGAGTAATCATGCCATTTAGAACTCTGGGAATATTTCTTTCAGAGGAAGACTAGTGATTCTGCAACAAACATTTAAAGTAGGAAATATATGGCTCAAAAAAAAATCAGCTTAGGGAGAATTAAATAGGCACTTTGAAGACTTCAAATTTAAAACGTGCCATTTATGTTCAGAAAAAGACCTCAAAATCACCACTATGTTGCTCTTACAATAACATGCATCTTAAAATTTCTGGTTATACATTAATGCTTAAGAGTTATATATAGAAAAAAAATTGCAAAAACAAAAATAACTCTGTTCACTCTTCCTCACTCCTGGTTTTAACAGACTATTCTTCCTCAAGTGGAGGGAAAAGTGATTCACAAGCCCTCACCTGGCACTAGGGAGCATATAAATTCAAAGCAACCAAAGTTGGAATCTCCCTCCAAATGGAAAAATTCACAGCCTTTTAAAATATCAAGTTTTCTTGTGTAGGAAGTCATTGGGTTTTTAAATTAAGTACATTATATACTTTTGTTAAAGAATAGGAAACAACACCTCTCAGTTGAGATGGTGTAATTAGCAAAACTTGTAGGAACAATGTTATGCTAGCCTAGCATGTGCCAGGCCCTGGATTCCATTCCCAGCTCTGCAAAACACAAAACTTCAGATGTAACACAAAGAACAGTCTAAGTGGTGTCAAAATTTCCTGATGGTACAGAAAACCTAGAAGCCTAGATCAGCTATTGAGTACTGCAAATAAGATACCCAAAGCCTTAGCTTAAATACCTGCCCCTTTTAATCACAAAATGCAATGCTCGATTTTGTTTCTGCTTTCAGTTCCAACTATAGCCTCTTGACAAAACATTTCCCTATTAACTGAATTGTTAAAAAATACAACCAAGCTTGTGCTCATTAAATATACATGTATATAAAAAACATACAAAAAGTACAAGATTGTTAGGAAACTTTTACAGTGTCAACATCCTGTTTTCTCTAAGTCTTTAGTAAAGGGCCAAAGGGCAAGTCTTTCTGCGCACAAAAACTTAGTGTGACTGGGTCCTGAATACAGTGTCATGCCTAGCATGCTGTGCACAGAATTTCTTATGCAGTCCTTAAAAAAAAAAAAAAAAGACAAAAAGGTAACCAAAAAACAAAAACACCACAGGACAAAAAGTTCTTCTTAAATCAAATTCTATTTGTGAATTCAGCAAAATAATTTCTATAAAATAAAACAGCAAAATATTTAAATAGAATAGGGTGGGCTGTATCTGTTTGCAGGGGTATTTGGTTTTTAGACAGGTTCCAAAAAACTACACACATTCAAGCCACCAATTTTTAAATACAGTATTCACTGATGAGTTTGTCTTTAATCAAATGTTTATTCTGAAATTGTGATACCTCAATTATATTAACTAACCAGTAGTTTCTTTTTTAATTAGATAGACCCTGCTTTGAATGTTAAAATTTTTGGAATAATGAAAGGAGCTAGGACAATTCTTGCTTTCAAGTAAAATTGTTGACTGAGCAGAAAATCAGCCAGACATCTTGGTGCAGAGGTACTCCATGTACTGTGGGATTCTGACGACTTCCACGTCACTGTGATCCAGCAGGAGGAAAATTTTAGAAGACTCACCTAATAAGTTCTACCAAAGAAACAAAACAAGCACACCAAACACAGTCTTCCATTATGCTCCAGCATCCGGGCATAGCAACCTGTTTGCATATTTGTTTGAAATGTGCATTACTGATACCCAACTGTTCTTCATCCCACCCAGAGACTGAACTGTCCAACAGGAGGAGGACTCCGTGTGCAACTGAAACTGCCTGTTCGCCACATCTCTCCCTCACTTTGTATTTGATACTCCATGTGGAAGAAAGAAAAGCTCTGAGCAACACAGCCATCACTCCAAGACAGCTGCAGTCCTTAGGGTAATTTTGTCCTCACTGGCTACACTAACTCGGTGTGAAGCCATGCTAAATGTTACAGCATAACTATAGCTTCAAAGTGATTAACCTATATCAGAATAAAAAGGCAATGAAAAAGATCTAGAAACAATGTTACATCACCAATTTTCCACATCAACCAAATAATTTAAAGGTTACCAGCCTTACATTGCTCATAGTAAAACTGATTCCAGTGGCAAAGAATTAACAAGAAACTATTGGTGTGGCTGACATGAATGGGCTGTTTTGTTGCTGTTGGTTTATTTTTTGTTTTTGTAAAGGAGTTGATCCAACCAACTGCCATGAGGCAGGCAAACACTTGTAGTTTTGTAGATCTGTGAGTCTCATCAAGAAAAAAGTTTCTTGCTTAAGAATTAACAGTCAACATTAATATACTATATACACCTTTGCCATTTACACATTAGCATCAGGCCATTTATTACAAAACACTATACACTTTCCACTGCAGGCGGGTTATATATTGACAGCAATTTCTGCAGATAAGACAGTGAATAAACTCTCCACTCCATGTTGATTAGGAATAGTTTTTCTAGTTTTAAATATTAGCCAGACACAGAAAAAGGTTGGACTGTAAGGCCTGGGTGCACAGTCTTGATGGAACCAGTTTATTATGTGCATTTCACTGATCCTTGGTTTGAGGTGGGGACACTTCTTCACTGCCTTCATAGTTTTCTTGTGCTCGTTGGCCAGTTCTCTGAGGGTTGTTCATGTGATGTGCTGCCGGGCCCGTATATGGCTGTCCATGCACATGGTTATTCTGGGAGAGGAGAAGAGATCTTCATGTTACAACTTTTCCCACAGTCAACAGACTTTAAAATTGACTGAAGTTTGTGGGAAACCAAACATGTCTTTCATTCCTGGGACTTACATTTGTGGAAAACTAAACATTTCTTTCATTCCTGGGACTTACACTAACAGCGAAAAAATAAACTGATTTGAAAGAGAAAAGGCTAGTGTAAATAAAAACCCCAAGGCTCCAAATAAGAGCAGTAATTGGGAGGTCTCTTATTTGGTCAAAGCCTGTTATTGCTCTTGGTTAAAAATCTTCACAATGATTTGTAGCCAGGCGAGGGGCATACCTGTAATCCCAGCTTCTTGGATGGAGGGCTAAGGGCAGGACCAACAGAAGTTCGAGGCCAGCCTGGATAATTTAGTGACTAACCAGGCATGATTAATGTTAAGAACTTTCTCCGGGCTAAGCAACAAAGTAGCTCTGTGGATTTGGTTTTTTAACCTTGTAAATGCCTGGACTCTACAGGGTTCTTATTTGTCTGCATATTGCCACTAGTCAAGCCAACAAGGTTTTAGGCTTTACTTTCTATATAATCTGTATTATATTTTTAGTATATGTGCTGCTGAAGCGAACACTATAATCTATATTACAAAAATGAGTATGTTTCTATTTATACCCAGAAACCTATGGAAGATGCCTTAAATGTTTCTGAGATCCACAGGAACTTGTTAGATGTTGACCAACAGAGCCAGAACCAGCCCCTTTGGGGAAGGGGCTGGCACCCTGTGCTGTGACACTCAATCACCTGTGGAAATTGCCAAATCCTTGATTTTCTTCCCCAACAGTTTTTACTGTCATTGAAATCTGGGGCTGAGTAATAAAGGACCTCTTACTTCACTGCTGTACCTTATGCCTTCAGAATCCACTTGCACATTTAGCCTAACAGAAAAATGGCACTATAATGCTTTATACTAAACAATGATTATCATTTTATGCTGACAGAATGATTCCAGATCTGGTAACTATAACTCTAGAGGGACACCTACTTGACAAGGAAACAGCACAGGAGCCAGTTTCAACTCACACCACACCATCACCGAACCATTCCTCCTCCTCCTTTTTTTTTTTTTTTTTTTTGGTGCCGGGGATTGAACTCAGGGCCTTGTGCTTGCAAGGCAAGCACTCTAACCACTGGGCTAAATCCCCAGCCCCTCCATTCCTCTTCTGATGGAAGCCCCAGTGCTAGCCCAGACAATCCTCTTGCTTCACAATCGCCACAAAAACCATAGCCATCCTTTACAATGAAGATTGGTTGGGGGGGGGAACACATCTGTGTACCTGTTGATACTGAGATCCAGGTGAATGGGGATACAATGGAGCATCTTCAGGTGGAGGCGACTCATGCTCATCTGGGGCATCTTGGTCATCTGGCTCCTAAATTTAAAAATTTAAAGAGAAAGAATTAAGTAGACAAATTGAAGCTCATTTTAAACTTTTTCTATTTAAAAAAATTTTACAAGTCTATAAAACTGATCCATTACTGATTTCTCTTTTACTGCACATGAACAAATTAAAGCAAATGAAAAAAACCTCAGTGTGGATTCTCAATACTTACATTTCAGGGAATTTCATAGAAATTCCTCCCACTCGTCCAAAAAAGAAAAAAAGGCTCCCTCATTAACTTCACATACAGTAAACATTAAATTAACTTATTTTTAACACTATCATTAAAACATAAACACTGGCCTATAAAGTAAAGAATTACTTTGCTTTCTTCCATTTCTATCGGGTGCACACTGGTGGCTTTTTTTACCTCCTCTGGACAGAGTTCACAAGCTTTTGCAAGTGTCATCCTAGCACTATGTGATCTCTCCAAGAAATAGCCATTTGAGGTTTCATTGCTTTGCACTGGGGGAGACCAGTTGTTGTAAGTATACTGAGGGTTGCCAGTGTATGGTCTTCTTTCGAGTTCATCTCCAAGCCACTCCACTGCCCAGGTCCACTTCCTTTTAAGATCTCCATTCCCCTTCAAAAGAAAATAAAACCATTATGTGAGTGAATGTAGAATACTTCAAAGGTAGTTTAAAGTGACAACCCCAAATTCTCAAGAGTTTCTTCTCTGAAAACTTCATCTTTAATTCTGATTCAGATTTCCATGAAATCGTAAGAAAAACCCACCTGTAGGATTTGGTAAGCAACAGGACAATTGCTAAAGAGCGCTACCATACATTTGATACACTGGTATGCTCTTTTTTGATAGTGATTCTTAGAGCGCTGGATTGTGTCAAATAGTCCATCTCGGTCATCTGGAATTCCCTTAAGGGCGTTATGGATTCTGAAAGAGAACCAGATAAAAGACAACTTTTAAAATCAAATAGACTGGGCTTGGCGGCACATGCCTGTAATTCCTGCACTTGGGAGGCTGAGGCAGGAGAACTGCCATGAGTTTGAGGCCAGTCTGGCCTAGGGCTGGGGATTTAGCTCAGTGGTAGAGCACTTGTCTAGCAAGCACAAGGCCCAGAGTTCAACACTCAGCACCAAAACAAAAACAAAACAAAAAAATGTCTGACCTCATCATTTAATCTCACATGGAAAAGTAGGTGCTAAATCCTTGAACAGATGAGCAAATGGATACAGAGTCTAACAGCCTGTACAAGGTCATATAGTTGCCTAGCAGTCTGACACCAGAGTCTGGGCTCCTACAAACACATTACCAGTCCAAAATGATTTTGATATGCATATTATTGATATACAGTACCAAAAACAAATTCAACACTCAGAGTAATACAAACTTAAAAATTGCATTTTTTTTTTTTTTGGTGCTGGGGATTGAACTTAGGGCCTTGTACTTCCTAGGCAAGCGCTTTACCACTGAGCTAAATCCCCAGCCCCCCAAACTGCATTTTTTTTAAAAACTGCATTTTTGAAGACAAGTTGGAATCCAGTGACTATGAAACAGTGACATAATTTGGCACTACCAAAGTAATTTGTATTCTAATCAGACTACATGGTTGGCAAAGCAATTTTCATCATTAATAGTATAATTTAGCTAACGTATCAATATTGGATTTCACTTCTGCTCCTGACAAAACAAAACAGAACACCACACTGCCAACTATTTCTGTTCATTTTTGAAATAGCCAATTTAAAAAATGATTGTAGAGGCAAAAGTGTGCCTTGTTTTTGTTAAAAAGTATTACCTGCCAGTTGGGAAGAGGGATGAAAGGAGAAGGAAAATAAAAAGATGTGTTATGTACATGTATCAACTCCCCATGATGAATGTAATCATCATGTAATGCAAACATGTACTAATAAAAAAAATTACCTGGCCGGGCGTGGTGGCACATGCCTGTAATCCCAGCACTTGGGAGGCTGAGGCAGGAGGATTGCCTCAAGTTCGAGGCCAGCCTGGGCTACATAGCGAGTTCAAGGCCAGCCTGTACTACATAGCAAGACCCTGCCTCAAAAAATAAAACAACAAAAAAAAAACAAACAAAAATTACCTGCCAATAAACAAAATGAAATATATATATCTCTCCATATAATCCAGGCATATAAAGCAAATAAAATACTAACATATCCTGTAATATGAACAAATCTTGAAAACATGCTGAGTGAAAGCAGCCCGAAACAGAAGGCCACATATGTATTGTACTTTTTTTTTTTTTTTAAAATGGTTTTTCTGAGAGAGGGTCTCACTATGTAGCCGAGGCTGGCCTCAAACTTGCAGTGATCCTTTTGCTTCAGCCTCTTGAGTGCTGAATCACAGGTGTGTACCACCATGCTCAGACTGATTTCATTTTTAATGAAATGGTCAGAATAGGGGAATCCATAGAGATTGAAAGCAGGTTACGGGATGCTGGGGGCTGGAATGGACAGGAGATGACTGCAACTGGGTAGGGCGTTTTCTTCTGGGGTCATAAAAACGTTCTAGAATGAGAAAATAGTAATGTGGTCACACAACACTAAATGTACTACCAGCCACTTGTTCGTGTACTTTAAAGTAGCTGAAATGGTGGCTTTTATGTTCTATGAATTTTACCTCATAAAATAAACCTGGAGAGTCAGATTTTAAAAACTCACAGTTATGAAATTTGTTTGGAAACCTTCAGCAATTTCGTAAAGTTTGATTATGTCACAAATTAATGAGGTATTGGCTTCTTATTTGATCCGTTTTTGCCCTCAGTTTTGTCAAGTCATGAGGGTGTTAGATCATTTTTTCTTTTGGTTTTTGTTTTGGGTACTGAGGAGTGGATCTGGGTCTCAGGAATACTACTCAAGAGCTCTACCACTGAGCTATATCCCTGGCCCTGACTTAAAATTTTAAAAAAAGGCCAGGGCTAGGAATGTAGCCCAGTGGGAACCCTGGGTTCAATTCTGAGTATGGCAAAAAAATAAGCAAGCAAAAATATAAGGCTAAACCAACCCGACCCCAAACAACACCCCCCTCAACCCCCCACACTGGGGGTGGGGGTAGCAAAGAGGCTCCAGATTCTAACTGCATTTCCTCCTAGAGGCAATGGCTTAGCACGCTCTCCCTCCAGGACTGTGGTCACTATTTATAAGCACTATGAACAATGGGAACTGATGGTACTCACCTAAGCACTATTTTTAGGTAACCAAATGTCATTTCATGTGACTAACTCTAAAACTAATGTAATTTAACACTGAAATAAATAGTCTAGGGGCATATGAGTGAAATTCAAGTATTTACCAAAAATCATGCTAGGTTTTTTTTTTTTTTTTTTTTTGGTGCCGGGGATCAAACTCGGGTCCTTGTGCTTACAAGGCAAGCACTTTAACCACTGAGCTAAATCCCCAGCTCATGCTAGTGTTTTTATAAAAATGCAACTGAAGTTGGTAATATTAAGAATAAAACTTGGACTATGAAAGAAAAAAAACCACAAAATTATATATAATTGTGGGGAAAGGGGGAACTTCTTATTGAGCTTTGTCCTGAGTTTTCAAACTACTTTTTAAAAGTGTATGTTAGTAATACAGAGCTGTGATACTCATTTTGGGGAATTGGTGCACTCATGTAAGTATTTTGATTACTTTCAACCCCATCCCTCCATTTTTTTGAGACAGGGTCTCGCTGTGTAGTCCAGGCTGGTCTTGAACTCTTAGTGAGTTGAGCCTCCTGAGTGCTGGAATTACAGGAGTGTGCCACCAAACCTGGAACTGAGGTTTTTTTTTTTTTTAAAAAGATGACGAAACAACCACTAGAACTCCAAGAGGTTAAAAAAAAAAATATGGTGACTGTCAATTTTAGTTACATCTAACATCTGGGCAAGTCTACTTAGTCCAGTAATAAAATGAGTGTCCACCTGTGAGTCTGCCAGGAATCCTCAATCAGTAAGATTTGCAAAAGTAGATCCAAGTAGGGCCGGAGTTCATAGGTATAGGAATAAGCAACCTAGAAACAGGTAAACCATAGTGAATAACTTAATTAAAACCATAACAAATCAAATCAGAGACTTATGAATGTTTATTTTCCTTTAACCTGCCAGAGAAGTTCACTGAGGACAGTAGATGAGAACTGAGGATTCTCCCAGCAACAGAAGCGAAGTAATTTGACAGTTTCCTCCGAGTTACTGCAGTCTTCAATAATTTTCTTCACATAACTTGTTCTCACAAATAAAATGTCTACCACATTCTGCTGAATTGGCATTATAGGCTGTGATAAGTTAGGATCACCAAAAGGATTGGGAAGAGGAGGATTACCTAGAACACAGATTTGGCATTAATGAACAGCCAGTAAGCTTCTCCACAATAATACACAGATTTTGCCATAGTATTACAATAGCCTGTGAATTTTTAGAAAACTAACACCGTAAAATCAACTTTCCTGAATACAATAAAGTAATAATATGCATTATAATGATCAGCTATGCCAAAAGGTCAAAGTGTAAAAAGGCAGGTGTGCTGGTGCACACCTGTGATCCTAGTACTCTGGGAGGCTGAGGCAGGAGGATCGTAAGTCTGAGCCCAGCCTGGGCAACTTAGTGAGGTCCTGTCTCAAAATAAAAAATAGAATAAAAATTGCTGCTAAACATGTGAAAAGGGCACAGGACTTAAAATATTCTAAAACATTTCCAAGCATGGACCTACCTTCAGACTCGTACTTTGTATTTAAACATCTTCAGAATTACACTTAATCAAGTACTTTACATGTCCAGCAGTATTTAAGAACTATTATCAAGAATGAGACTTTCTACTTTACCATTGATTGAAGACTGCATTCTTGATGAGACATTGCAACAGCGGATTAGCTGTGACACTACCGAGTATAATTTGCCCAATTCAGCATACTGATACTTGATTGGAGGACCTGGACCTTCATCCAAAGACACAAGCATAAAGGTAGCAGGTACACTCAGTTTCAGCAGCTGTGTCTTCTCTGCCACACCTACAATGAAGAAGAGAAGCAGAGTGGGGAAAACAAATTGAAAGGAAAAACATTAGGATGGCAAGGGCTTCATGAATAAAATGTAGTCATTCAAAATACTTGCCTACCATTTTTTGTTTGTATCTTGAGACAGGGTCTCACTGCGTAGTTCAGATTGGCCTTCAACTCAAGTAGCCCAGGCTGGCCTCAAACTCACAGCAATCCTCCTGCCTCAGTCCCTCGCCTCAGCCCCCCGAGTGCTGGGATTATAGGCGTGCACCACCACTCTCAGCTTTGCCTACCATTTTTATGATCAGAAGCATACTTTTACCTAACATTCACACTTATTTATTTAATCAAGATAGAAAACTCACTGGTTATTAAAATTGCTAGACAGTGACCATGACTAGGACTTTCTAGTCACACTAGGCCACAGGGAAGACCAACTTCCTATGTCTTAGAGAGTCTAGAAGGACTGGCCCACATGCAACCTTTAGTGTAAGGACAGTGACAGCAACAACTACACTGAGAAATAAGGGCTTTTAGCAATTGCCTTTCTCTTCTGTCCTCCACAACCAAACTTCTCGAAAAAGAAGCTTACCCTTGGTCTCTCTTTCTCACTCTCATACCAATTTGGTTTCTACCTATCTTCCTTGGGTAAAGCTAAGGAAGTTTCCAAACCATAACCACATCCTCCTTGGATTTCTATCCCTCTTTCCTGGTCTCACTTGTGAGTCCGTGTCGTTCCCCCTCCTCCCCCTTTTTGGATTTCTGAGACAGGGTCTCACTGTGCAGTTCAGGCTGGCCTTGAACTCACTATGTAGCCCAGGCTGACCGCAAACTCCTGGCAATCCTCCTGCCTCAGCCTCCCAAGTGCAGGAATTACAAGTGTGCACCACCACGCCTGTCTTCCTTTTTTTCTTTTCTTCTAAAGTTAATGTTCAAATTCCTAGACCAGGCCACCTTCTCACACCACAAGCTTCCCCTATGTGATCAAGCCCATTTTCAAGTCCAGCTATTTTCATTCTGATGAGTCCACAATTTTTCCAGACAAACACCTTACCACTCTACTTCCTCTCTCCATTTATTTGGCATCACGCAGGCTCAAACTCAGTCTGCTCAAATGGACCTCATCCTCCTCCTCTCCATACATGCTCTCCCCCCCTCACTAAATGGCACCTTTATCTGCTCAGTTGGTCAAGCTGGAATTCTGAGCATCACTCTTCTATCTCTTCCCTGCCCCTTCCCCTGAATACCTAGTCACTAAATCTCACAGCCTATCTCTTATGAAAAGCACCAGAATCCACACCTGTAATTCTAGTACTTGGGAGTCCAAGGCAGGAGAATCAACAGTTCAAAGCCAGGGTTACAGAGAGAGTTCAAGCCCAGCCTGGACTACAAAGTGAGAGTCTCGAAAAACCAAACCAAAACAACAAAAGGCACCAGAATCTGTCCACTTTTATTTTCTTTATTACCAGTTCCCCAGTTCAGGGCTTCTGCCTACAGATCGTTTTTTTTTTTTTTTTTTTTTTTTTTTTTTGTGCCGGGGATTGAACTCAGGGCCTTGCTCTTGCTAGGCAGGTACTCTAACTACTGAGCTAAATCCCCAACTCCTTACAGATCATTTTAACTCCCTCCAGCCTTACCTGTTGCAATCCATTCCACACTGTGGCCAGGGATCTTTCTGGAAGGTATGCCTGTCCAGAACTCCACAATGGCTCACCAGTGCCAACAGGATAAGTATGGACTCCCTCACAAGCCTTTGTCAGAGAAGCATGAGCAGAGACTCCTCCCATCCCAACCTTACCTCAACTCAAGTCAGACCCTGTAACTATCACTTCCTCCAATGAGCAAGTCAATTCCAAGTCTTTGCATCTATAGTCACTCTGCATGGATAACTCAACTAATCAATTCCCACATCAACTTACCCATTTAAGTCTTCCATACTCCCCAAATCTACCTGGTCAGGTACCCCAATAAGGTACTACCTGTTTTGACATAAGAAATATAATTCTACAATCCCTTACCTGATATCCTGAGATTTAAAATCCTGAGATTCAAAAAGGCAGGGTTTTTTTTTGGGGGGGACAGCGGGGGTAGCATTAGGGATGGAACCCGGGACCTTCTACATACTAGCCCAGTGCTCTATCCTGAGCTACATCTCTAGCCCCTCAAAAGCTCTTTTTATAACTAAAGTTCTTTTATAAAATAGGTGTTAAGGGGCCAGGGATTTGGCTCAGTGGTTAGAGTGCTTGCCTCGCACACAGAAGGCCCTGAGTTCCATCTCCAGCACCAAAAAAAAGTAAAAAGTGTTAAAATATGTTTGGTGGGAAAATCTAGCCTGAACTGACAAGAGGCTTTTGAGAGTCTTCCTTTTCCCCCACTCTGTGCAAATATTCACATTTTGTTCTGGGGATATTAAAGCATTTGATCATAAGGACTGTTTCATCAACAAACATTTACTGAGTGCTGATGTGCAAAGTTTTGATGTTTGAAATGTAGTTGGGGAGCAATGCAACGGAAGCACAATAGGCTAAATGGAAGACAATATAGTATAATTTTAAAGTAACTTTTACTAATCATGGAAAAGAAATAATCAGGTGATTTAGAAAGACCAGGCTACTGGTCTTGAGAAGTCATACTCTGTTATACAGAAGTAACAACAGGGAAATTTAAATGAATTTTTTTTAGGGGGTGTTGGGATTGAACCCAGGGTCTCCTAGACGTGCTAGGCAAGTGCTCTAACACTGAACTAAACCCCCAGTCCCCAATTTTTGGTCACCTCAAGAAAAATTTATGTATAGACTTCTACTCAAACTTAGGGAGTATCACAACCACCTGGGGACATTTTCAAAATACGGATTCTTTAAATTTAGGAATTCTGGTTAGATCAGAGCAGGACAAGGCCTAGAAATGAGTATGTTCAAAAAGCAGCCAGATCTGACACCCCTGTGTACGAGACAGAACATGATTAAAACACAGATTCTCACCTATGCCTACTGCAAGGGTAAGATACATGCATAAAGTACTGTACAAGGTGAAAAGTGCTGTGTTCAGATAAAACTCAATGCATTTTGTGAAAAAATGGTTTCTACTTTAGACCAGATTATAGTTTATCACTAGATTTAAATGACTTTACCGTTTAACATAATACATTAAAACAGATTATGGAAACCTAAATTCCTACCTAAATTGGCATACATCACAAACAAGTTGAAATACTGCTGTAAATGACGTCCATGTTCTGAAACTTCCCTTCTTAAGAGATTTAGGACCGCTCTTAGTAAGTGATCACTCAAGCTTAAGTTGTCATAAGCCTGTAAAGGATGAAACATTAGCAATATATTTCTCAACAACAAGGTACAGGTATAATTCTATAAAAAAGAACATTCATGCTCATGTTGAATACCAGCATAAATATCTGGAAGGACTGATCTTACTATTAAAAAGGGGTGCTTCTTAGGAAAGGAAATGAACATCTGCAAAGGATTTAATTATAAATCCTTTACACTGTTGTGAATTAAAAAGCCCTTAACAGCCTTAAACATAAAGGGAAAAAAAAAAACTATCTCCTGAGGAGCTGGGATAACAGGTGTGCACCACGCCACTGTGCCCAGCTTGCAGTTAAATTTATAATTAAGTTACTGCATGTAACTGAACAGGGATACTTCCTTTGTTTTTCAAGAGCCAATACTCACTATTCATTTCTATGCAGTAATTTTAACGAAATCCAGACAGATTGTGTGTATAAATGTTATTTAGGTTAACCCATCAAAGAGAGGTATGTAGGTTTGTGACTTCAACTTCCAAGAAACACATGTTGTAAGTACGTGATCGTTAGAAAGCAAGCTGTGCAATTACCTGACTAGAAGGTCCAGGAGATGCAAAGGGTGAAGGACACGGTCCATCTTGCAAGGAAAAGTGTGCAATAAAAACTATAAGTTTTGCAAATGCGCCTCTCACTTCTGCACTAGGGCATTCCAAAAGGTATTCAGAGAAGCGATTTGAAACATTAAAAAGGACATTATGAGCAAACCAAAAACGCACGTTCTTGCTGTGACGAAGGAGAATACACAATGCATCATACCTAAAACAAATAAATGAAACCTGTGATTTACTGATTCAACAACTTGTTTCTATAGTAAAGGGATGGATCTATATGGACCAAGAACAAGGAGAGACCTCCTAGAACTGCAGGAGTGACATTAAAATGATAGATGAATCCTACAACTTGGTTTATTCTCTCTGGTTTACAAATTAGATGAAAACATGTATTATCCTCTCAAAGTCCATTATCAAACTCAATTCTCAGGTTTGATGACAAAACAACACTCTTCACATTTTACGGTCTTACTTCTGGAAGAGTAATTAAAAATATGAAACGAAAATATTCTAATGGACTCTACACACTTTTACAATTAGAAACTTAAGAAAACCATTTTAATTTACCTTCCAATCTAGGGTGGAACTAAGGGAAACTAAAATGTAGTAATTTCATGATTAAATGGCTTAAGACTTTTCAATCTCATTTTGGTAAATCTTTCATTTTTTATATTTTGGTGTTTTTGAGACAGGATGTCACCACATAGTTCAGGCTGGCCTTGAGCTCACAGCTATCTTCCTACCTCAGCCTCCGAAGTGCTGGGCTTATAGGCATGTACTACCTACCATCCATGCTGGCCTATAATCTTTTATACAGGGATGTGAAGATAGGCTACAAAGTTAATATGAAGCAGAAGCCAGCTTCTGAATTAGAATAGGCCATGTAAAGACTAAACTTCTCATAATATCCTTTAATTTTGGGGGGCTGGGGATTGAACTTAGGGCCCTAGCAAGTGCTCTACCACTGAACTACATCCCCAGTCCTCTCGTTTTTTTTTTTTTTTTGGTACTGGGGATCAAAATCAGGGCCTTGTGCTTGCGAGGTGAGCACCCTAACCACTGAGCTAAATCCCCAGCCCTCGTAGTACTCTTATTATCAAGAATTTTTCTATTCTGCATTTCAAATTTGAAGTGTCTCATGAAGCAATCTATCAAAGAACCAAACCACATGTTAGTGTAATAGAAATGAAAATACAAAATAATGTACCAATCACTGGCAGAGCCACGGACTATTTTCTTTGTGTGAAATCCTGTAGTAAAGAGGAACCTAGCAGCAAGCTGAATACTAATCATAGTGATTTCTTCTGCTTCAGGCAACAGGTGATCTTGCCCTATAAATAAAATGTAGACATAAAAATCAAATAAATTTCTATTTTCAAACAAATTTACACTTTGAGGAGTCCTAAAATTAAAAAAAATCCCATCAGGCTACTTACGAAATAATTTCTTCATTTTAGCAGTTTGAAACTAATGCATTAGTCAAAAAACAAAATGGTTCAATAATCACTTTGTCTCCAGTTAAGTCAACACATATTTTGCTCAAAGGTATTGGTCACCTTAAATATAATCATTATTTTGTTTTTGTTCTTTTGAGACAGGGTCTCACTCTGTAGTTCAGGCGGCCTTGAACTCACTATGCAGCCCAGGCGGGCCTTAAATTCACAGCGATGCTCCTGCCTCAGCCTCCTGAGTGCTGGGATTACAGGGGCACCACAACCAGCTTTAAATGTAATTTTAAATGAAAACACAAATTTGAATCCACTTAAAGTGAAAATGTTAACTTTATGAATTTAAAACATGTTGACGTCTACTATGAAATCCTAACAAGTAACAATTATGCTTTATTGTATAGGTCTTTTACTTCCTTTGTTAGATTGATTCCTAGGTACTTAATTTTTTTGGATGCTATTGTGAAAGGTGTTGTTTCCCTAATTTCTCTCTTGTGAGTCTGTTGTTTGTGTACAGGAACGCTCCTGATTTCTGAGTGTTAACTTTGTATTCAGCTATGCTGCTGAATTTGGTTATTACAAGTCTTTTGGTGGAGTTTTTGGGGTCTTCTATATAGAATATCACCTTCTATATAGAATATCATGTCATCTGCAAATAATGATAATTTAACTTCTTTTCCTATCCTTATTCCTTTTATTTCTTTCTCTTGTCTAATTGCTCTGGCTAACGTTTCCAGAACTATATTGAGTAAGAGTGGTGAGAGCGGACATCCTTGTTTTGTTCTGGATTTTAGAGTGAAAGCTTTTAGTTTTTTGACCACTTAGTATGATGTTGGCTGTTGGTTTGTCATAGATAGCTTTTATCAGATTGAGATAAAGACCATCTATTCCAATTTTTTGCAGGGCTTTTTATATGCTTTATTACTACGAAGCTAAACTCTTGACACTTACCCGGAGGAGGGGTTAAGTAAACACCATTACATGTAAGCAGTTTTTTCATAAACTGGAAATACTCCAGACTGTACTGCATTCTGTTATGCATGAACTGGACATTCTGTTTCCGTACACTTCTCTCAATGGCCGATGGCATAACAATCTGATGGGGCCTTGTGGTGACAGCAAGCTCTGATATGTATTTTACCAACTCATTGTCTTGTTCTATTGTGTCCATTCGTTCATAAAAAAGTATGTAAGCATTCCACCACCTTTTCTGGCGCCTGTATGACATGCGCTTCATCATGTGATCAAACACTTCTCCCATGTACTCTCCACCAAAACACTGGTTTTTCATTTCTTCATCATCATCCATTTTACACTCTGTTACATCTCCATCATCAAATTTATACCAGCGATTTCTCTCACCATCTCCACCGTTCCTTTGAATGATGTAGGAGTAATAGTGTCCTCCACTTGCTTGACCACTGTGTACAAGCACACCCACAAGTCTGTACTTTGTACTTCCTGCAGTCTCGCCTTCGGACTGCTCATTCTGTTGTATCAACTGACTCTCAGGATTTACATTATCTCCTTCCAGCTTAGCAACACCTGCAACTGTGTAAGGTTCCATGTCCAGCTCTCGAGGAAATTCGAAATAATCATTGAACTTGATTGCACATTCTCTTTCCCAGTCATAGTCAAATCGTTTTAGTTGGATAGCAAGAACAGGAGGTAATTTTTTAATTAGCAAGCGCTTTACAGTATCAACCTATAATAAACACAGAAAGTTATTAGATGTTTTCTCATGACCAATGATATACCAACAAAGAAGCAAACAAAAAGTGTGACAACACTCTCACCAAAAACCCAAGCATACTTTTTAACTACAACTAGTAACATGGAAAGGACCTAAGTTTATTTGTTACAAAAGTGCAAAAATCAGTGACATGCAGACATTATTTGTGGCCTGGTTTCTATCCTATTGTTGCTATTTAGTCATTATTACTTGTTTGATGCTTATTGTTACTCTAATGAAGGTGGTTTGCTGTGCGCAAACTGAAGAAATACAGTTAACAGTAGTAACTAATATTTACTAGGCAAGTAGATGCCAGGTAATATTCTCTGTGCTGCATACGGAATGACATATTTCATCCTTACAACCCTCTCAAGCAGGTACTACTGAAATATAAAAACGAGGATGAGCAATCTCAGAGAAATAACTTCTCTCAAGTCTTCAAACTGTAGGTGGCAGACCGTATGAACTTTAGGCAGTAGTCTCAATCTCTAGATAGTAATACTTTCAGTGGTGCATAAGGGCAAAAGATACACATTATTTACTATACATTTGTGTAAATTATCTCTCCCAAAGAGCTCAATTCTCATAGGCAAAAACTAGGTAGGTCCAAAAATCTGATCCAAGTAGTTTGAAAACAGATGTAACAAAAGAAATCTTATATGGATAAATAAAATAAGTAACAGTTTTAAGCAAAGTAATCCTAGACATGGGAGGAGAAATGTTTTCCTCTATCAGCTTATAGCTTTTGGGAGTTAAGAGTTTGTTTCTCAGCAAAGGAAAAGAACATCTGTGTAACTCATACGAGAGGATGTGGTATTATGCTTAATTTATGACATTGTGACTTCTAAGATTATTCACTCAATTTACCCGCTTTCCCTAGCCTCTCTGGTACTACTTTTTAAAGTTCTTTCCCTGATAAGCCTTTAAATCAGTTATCACCTTAAGAATTATCTCTATTAATACTATATCAAAGTAGGGTAGAGCAGTTAGAAAAACTTTTTTTTTTCCCTTTGGTGGTACTGGGGCTTGAAGCCAGGGCCTTTGCACTGAGTTACATTTCCAGCCTCTTTTAATTTTTTATTTAAAAATGAACAAAGTGGCCAGGGTGTGGTGGCACACGCCTGTAATTCCAGCACTTGGGAGGCCAAGGCAGGAGGATCACTGTGAGTTCTGAAGCCAGCCTGGGCTACACAGTGCGTTTAAGGCCAGCCTGGACTACATAGCAAGACTCTGTCTCAAAAAACCAAAAAGAATAACAATAAAAAAAGAACAAAAGGGGCCGGGGATTTAGCTCAGTGATTAGAGTGCTTGCCTTGCAAGCACAAGGGCCTGAGTTTGATCCCCAGCACCACAAAAGAAAAAAAAAAAAAAAAAAAAAAAAAACCACTTCCTTGAAATCCACTAAATCTCACAGATATTTTAAACTAAACTGAACAATCCATACCTTTTTATTGCATTTTTCACAATGATATGCATTTGCACCTTCCAATAAATCTCCTTTGACATACTGTTCCAAAGAATCAAGAAGGTTTTGGTGATTTCTAATGTCTACATTCAGAGTTGTAAAAGATTCTTCACATTCGTACCTAAAGACATTATTTAAGAAATGATCAAAAGGATTTATTCATGTTTTCTAAACATATTCTTTCGTTCTGCTGTAATGAAAGCTACATTTGCAGTAATATATAAATATAAAATCCCAAAGACACATGTACCAATACTGACAGTTAACATTTGCTGGTTGTTATTTACCATGTGTGGTTCCTCATTAGGTTGGTTACACACTCTATATACAGTGGTACCTTGGTTCGCCAACACTTTTGTTTGTAAACTCTGCATTGGGAAGACCGCAGCCAACTTTCCTACAAGAACATGGCCATCTTTTCCAAAATCCCAGAATAAATTGTGTGAACCTAGGTACCACTTGTACTAGGTTCTTTGCCTTCAATGATAAATCTGCTAGAGAACTACCACTTTATAAAGATAAGGAAACATGTTCAGAAAGGTGAACATGGCCAACATAACTAGGTGAAATGGTTTTTTAAAGCCAGGTGGATCTCGACTCACAAAGTAAGCTCTTTATGGCCTACCACGCTGCTCTGAGATTTGTGTAGATGGTAATTATGGGTCCTGTTGTCTCTGTGGCAACAACTAGATTCTGCTGTTGCAGTAAAAACAGGGAGCACACAATTGAGTGAACATGTTCCAATAAGACAACACAGAAACAGCTGACAGCCTGGATACGGCCCATGCTTTATAGCTGGTTGACCTCTGTTCTAGGCAAATAAAGTCCTATAATGGACTTGGGACTCTTTATGTAACTTTATAGGATGTAACAGGAATTGAAATCGGTTTAGTCAGGTATTTAGGATTTGGCTTCAGTATCACATTTTCTTCTTGGCCATACTGGGGAATAAATGCGGGGGCCTCATGCATGATAAGCACTCTACCATCAGACTATTCCCCCAGCTTTTATTTTTTTGTGTGGTGCTGGGGATTGAACCCAGGGAGAACTGTTTAGCCCTTGTTATTTTATTTTGATGCAGTCTCATTACATTTCCCATGCTGGCCTCAACCTTGTAATTATCTTACATAATGATGGGGAACCTTTTAGAACTTTCAATGATATAAATAGCCCACTGTGGCATGTATGCCATAGGTTTGCCACCACTCTTAAATTAGCCTTCTCTGTAACAAGGATCACAGGTATACACCATCATGCTTCGCTCTTTTTTTTTTTTTTTGTGCCGGGGATTGAACTCAGGGCCTTGTGCTTGTAAGGCGCTTAACCACTCTTAACCACTGAGCTAAATCCCCAGCCCTTCTATTTTATTTCTGAGACACTGTCTTACCCAGACTGGCCCTGAACCTGTGATTCTCTTGGCCCGGCCATCCGAGTAGTTGGGATTACAGTTGTGTGACACCATGCGCAGCAAGACTGCACTTTTTTAAGGTCTTTCCAAAGGACCAAAAGTTGCTAGGCTAAGCAAGTGAGTATATGCTCAAATTCTTTTTCTTTTTCTTTTTTTTTTTTTTTGAGACAGGTTCTTGCTCTGTAGTTCAGGCTGGCCTTGAATTCACTATGTAGACCAGGCTGGCCTCGAACTTGCAGCAATCCTCCTGCCTCAGACTCCTGAGTGCCCAGATTATAGGCATGCACCATCGCGCCCAGCTATGGGCAAACTGAGTGAATGGTAAGATTAGTAACTTCATAAAACTTCTCATTTATACACTATTCTTCTCCCATTACATTTCCTTATATTCAAAAACAAAGTGCCTCCACCAATCACAAACCTAACCCACAACTATAAATTATACAATGTGACTAGTAGAAAATACCATCTTACCGTGATATTTTGGTGGAAAGGGATGGCAAACCAACATTAATTGATAATATTATGAGGTAAGGCCCAAAGTAAAAATTTCCATGTGACAGGTGGGTGTGTTTTTCAATGATGAACTATTTATATAGCTATTTCCAATAGGTATTCTTAATTTCCCTGAAAATTCCTAATTTGTTATTTTCAACCTCGTTGTGTTTTATATGCCAGCATACTGTAAAGAATGCTGTTTTAAAAGTTCATATTTCATTTGCACAGGAGATACTACTCTATCTTCTTTTTCTTGGTGCAGGGGATAGAAAGGAGATACTGCTCTAGATCACCAATCTTCTAAACTTCAGGGTTTACGATATTATCTTGTTTAAATTCTAAGATAAAGAGCAAATTTGTAAGCAATACCTGTAATTATATGCAAAACATCATTTTAGTTCCTAGGATATTAAGAGTACAAAACACAAAACAGTAAGAAATTAAGCAGAGTAGAAAAGGAAACAAGTTATTGACAAAACCAAAAATAAACCCCACAGTAGTCACGTGTGCACAGTACAGTGGCACCTTGGTTCACGAAAAATTCTGTTTACGGACAATTTGGTTCGCAAACAGAAGTGTTTGGCAAAATTTTGTTTTTGTTTGCGAACTCTTCATTGGGTGACAAATATGACTGTAGCCATCTTTCCTACACAAATACAAACATGACCATCTTTTCCAAAATTGTAGAACAAATTAAGTTCGGTCATTCGGTTTCAGAAATTTTATAAACAGCAGCGCACTCTACAGCTTTGTACATGAGTACTAGTAAAATTTTAATTTGTCAGTCTATAAACAGTACTATTTATGCTTTTGATATGTAATTAGTACTTACCTATGTGGGCAGCCTTGACAAATCTTCTGATCAGCAAAGGAACCTCCTAAAACTTTACTTAGCATAGCTGGATGTCCTAAGGCTTTTAAAGCTTCATCTAAACTATCCACCAATGAATTAAAAAATTCTAAAGCATCATGTTGTTCACGGAGATTAACAGGCTCACCCCAAAGCCTAGGAAATGAATGGAATACAACATGTAATATATGACACTCGCAATGATATATACTCTTTTTTAGGGGGAAAAAAAAAGCCCAAAATAATCACGAATGAGATTGTATTCCTTAAAAACATAGCGAGGGGGTGTATTTTACCTACAGAGTACAATGAGGGTAAGTGAGACTCAAAGTAAAAGTGGAACCCCAAGGGCAAAGAACTGCCATGGTACTATTGGTGTGGTTGATGGAGAGTATGGCTCCAGGAAGAGTGGCTGAGGTAGTGGATCTCTTACATGGATGTGAGGCCTTAAATTAGGCAAACTAATCTCAAGAAAACCCATTAACTATCAGTTGGGTATACCACGAAAAGTGACATACTAAAGGTTACACAATGATACAAACTATCAATGATATGTGGCTTTGTATTTTCAGAGTAATATGCAAAGGATGTGAACATATTCATTCTAGGCAACAGACATGAGAAATGTATTTTTAGATATACCAGAACAATCTTTCAACAAATACCCTTATGTGGCAAACAATGCCATCTCAATTATATTTTAGACAAATAAAAATTTGCATAAAGTAAATGTAAAATCAGGTATTTGTTAAAATCAATTTGTTTCATTACTGGAAATAACACCAGTCTATTCTATTTACTTTCTAACTATAATCAACTCCCCATTCTTTCAAACGTGTATACAGTCAACTTATTAATTCTAAAAGGGAAAAGTTATCCCTTAAAATGCAGAGGTCTGTCTGGGCATTTAGCTCAGTGGTTAGAGTACTCGCCAAGCAAGCACAAGGCCCTGAGTTCGATTCCTGGCACCAAAACAAGCAAAACAAAAATGCAGAGGTTTGTCACCAAGGAATCATAGTCATCATCAAACAAACAACTGGACACCTCATCTCCCAATGCAAGTCATTGAAAAGCATGAAGCATCATTCCTGTAGTATTCTTGGTCTGCTCCCCCAAAAGTTTAACCTGAATCTAATCACGAGCAAATAATCACATACCAAGAATGATGTTCTTCAAGACAACTGGCCTAGACTCACTGAAAAGTTCAGTGACATGAAAGTCATGACAAGGGAATGATTTTAAGATTACAGGAAACTAAGGAGGCAACAACAAAATTCTTATGATTCTTTCTTGGATATTAGATTGGGATGGAAAACTCAAAAAGTTATAAAGACCATCACTTCTCAGCCTTTTGGCTAAGATCAACTATAAAAAGTTATGAAGACCATTTTGAGGAAGTCGGAAATATATACTGATGAACATGAGAGGTTACTAATATTACATTTCTTGCAAATGAAAATTATCCGTAAGTAGGAAAAGAGGCTTATTTTATTTGCAAGGTGTGGTGTCACATACCTGTAATCCCAGGACAGTTGAAATCTTATTAAATGCTTAAATATTGAACACACAGATGCCTTAAAACATGTATTTTAGAAATTTACTGTTAGTGTACTGAAACATTTATCAAATTTTTGGTTTTTTTTTTTTTTTTTGAGACAGGGTCTTGGCATGCAGTTCAGGCTGGCCTTAAACTATGTAGCCCAGCCTGGCCTAGAACTCACAATGATCCTGCCTTAGCCTCCCAAGTGCTGAGATTACAGGCATGTGCCATAAGATGTTCATCAAGATTTTTTTTTTTTGGTGCTGGGGATTGAACTCAGGGCCTTGTACTTGCTAGGCAAGCACTCTAACCACTGAGCTAAATCCCCAGCCCCTATTCATCAAGTTTTAAGAACCATTTCTATTGTTACTACCCTTCCATTGGTATTACCTGAATTGTTTCCAAAATCCTCTGGGTACGTAGTATTGTAGTCGAGAAGCAGCTAAATGGCCAAAGATGACCTGAAGGTGTCTTAGGACACCAATATTATACTCTTTCCTATCTTCCGTTTTACTTAATGCTGGTTTGTCTTCAAATTGTTGAGGGTATCCAAATACATCATCCCTGGGATCAACATTGCTCTAGAAACCAAAAAAATATTATTAATGGGCTACTGAAGTAAGATATGCTGACACAAATGCCAGTTAGTGAACACATTATTTGTAATTTTATTATTTATTTCCAAAGTACTTAATTTTTTTGGCCTTACTGGGGACTGATCCCAGGGGTACTCTTCCACTGAGCTATACCTGTGGCTCCTGTGGCTCTTAAATTGTTTATTTTTCGACAGTGTCTTGCTAAGTCACTAAGTTGCCCAGGCTGGGCTCAAACTTGTGATCCTCTTGCCTCAGCAACCTAGAGTACTGGAATTCCAGGCATATGTCACCATCCCTGGCTTAACCTTCAATTTACAAAGTTTAGTTTATTAGTGTTTGGCCCCACCATTTCACAAGAGTTGTTATTATTACTGTTTTTTCTGAGACAGGGTCTCGCTTTGTGGTTCAGGCTGGCCTTGAACTCACGGTGATTCTCCTGCCTCAGCCTCCCAAATGCTGGGATTACAGGCGGGAACCACCACACCTGGCTATAGGAGTTCTTATAAACAAACAACTCTGACCATGTATCAGAGAGGCAGATAATATACAGCAGAGAAGAATTAGTGTGGTGATCAAGTTAGACTAAACTGGACACAAATTCAGACTCTACCATTTACCAGCTAAATAAATCTGACCAAGTAAACATTACTTAAACTTTCTAAGCTTCAGTTTCCTTATGTGTGAATGAGGATAATACATTCTTCATGTGGCTACTGTAAGGAGTGTATGAGATAATGTACAGAAAACACTCAGAACTGTAAATATTCAATAAAATATACACAGTAATAGTGGTAGTGTTCCTCAACAAATGGTGCTGGGAAAACCAGGTATCCACATACAGAAGAAGGAAGTTGGATCCTTACCTAAGAATGTATGAGCAAACTCAAAATGTATCTGAGCTCTCAACACAAGAGCAAATACATATATATACACACATATGGTGGGTAGAGCTAGGGATGGAATCCAAGGCCTCATGAATGCCAGGCAAACAACAACTGAGCTACATTCTCAGCCCCACAAAACACTCAAAACCAGGTAAAGGCTTCAAGACATCGAATTTGGTAATTTCTTCATTATGACACCAAAGACACAGGCAACAAAAGAAACGATAGACAAACTGGACCTTGTGAAAATTTGTTACAACTGAATGGGAGAAAATATTTGCAATCACTTACCTAATGAGGGATTAAAATCCAGAATGTACAGAGAAATTCTAAAACTCAAGTCAATAAGAAATGGACCAAAGCTTGAAGACATTAATCTCCCAAAGATGATACAGAAATGGCCAATAATAAAGCATAGTAAAATAATCTCCACATCACTGACCATTAGGGAAATGCAAACCACAACTACAATTACACAGTACCTCACACTCAATTAGAGATGTCTATTGTGGTAAAGAGACTGTAACAGGTGCGGGCGAGAATGTGGAGAACATGGACCCCTTGTGTACATGGTGGCAATGTGAATTGGTACAACTGTTATAGAAAAGACTTTCTCTGAAGATTGCAAATACAATTAGCCTATGACTGAGCATTTCCACTTCTAGGCATGTACCCAAAAGAAAGTAGGGTGTCAAAGAGGTTATTTGTGCACCCACATTCGCAGCAGCATTATTCATAACTAAAACTAGGAAGCAACCCAAGTGTCCACAGACAGATGAATGGATAAGCCAAATATGGGATATAAATACAATGGAACACATACTATTCAGCTTTTAAGAGGAGGAAATTCTAACATATTACAACACAGATGAAGACATTCTGCCAAGTGAAATAGCCATAAAATGGCAAATACTGTATGGCTCCACTTAAATAAGGTGCTTCAAGTGTCAAATTCATAGAGAACAAAGAATGATGGTTGTCAGGGGCTGGGAGATTGGGGGACTGACAAGTTGTTAGATGGGTAGAGAAAAGAGTTAGAGTTTTGCAAGACAAAAACAATTCTGGAGGGCTGGGGATTTAGCTCAGTGGTTAAAGTGCTTGCCTTGCAAGCATAAGGGCCCGAGTTCAATCCCCAGCAGCAAAAACAACAACAACAACAAAAAAAAACCAAAAACAATTCTGGAGATGGATGGTGGTGATGGTACAAAAAAATATTAAAGTAGTTAATACCACTTAATTGTGTATTTAGAAATGGTTAAAATGGTAAATTGTATTTTACCACATTGAAAACAAAGTGGTAGAAGATGTAAAGACAGACTCATTAAGGAACATAATCGTGACAGCTATAGAGGAGAACTTAGTTATTTTTAGTTAACTAATTGCTCTGAATACCTAATTGCTCTGAATTGAGTATGACACCTTCAATATAAAATAGACAATAAGCCGTGTATGGTGGCAGAGCTTATAATCCCAGCTACTCAGGAGGCTGAGGCAAGAAGATACCAACTTTGAGGCCAGTCTAGGCAATTTAGCAAGACCCTGTCTCAAAATGAAAACAAAACAAAGGGCTGGGGATATAGCTCAATGGTAAAGTGCTTGCCCAGCATATGCAAGGTATAGAATTCAATTCCCCATACAGAGGGTAAAAAACAAACAAACAAAAAAACCCAAAAACTACCTCCTAGTCCCTGCTCCAATGAAACTCACAGCCTAAGAAGGAAAAAAAAAATTTAACCAGGTCAGGTGTGGAGGCACACACCTGCAATCCCAGCACGCAGGAGACTGAGACAGGAGGACTGCAGTGAGTCTGAAGCCAGCCTGGGCTACATAGTGACTTCAAGGCAGCCTGAAATACACAGCGAGATCCTGCGTCAAAAAAATCAAAACCTGGGGCTGGGGGTTTAGCTCAAGTGGTAGAGCACTTGCCTCACAAGCACGATGCCCTGAGTTCAATCTCCAGCACCGGGGGAAAAAAAAAAAAAAATCAAAACCTTCCTGCCTCAGCTCCTCTTAGGAGGGTAGGATTAGTAGCCAGGATTATAGGTGCATGCAACCACACCCAAGTAAATTGTGTCATTTTGTGTGCCTCACTGACTTCAGGCCAGTGCAATCAGCTGTATATACTTGTGTTTAATTCAACATCCCAGGGATATATGCTGGGCCACAGAACTAGCATTTTAATTCCAATTTCCCCTTGGAGCAGTGATTCTTAAGCAGGTATGAGTGTAAGCATCCCCTATGAAGCTTTTTTCTTTTTTTTTAAGGTGCTGGGGCTGGAACCCAGGGCACACATGCTAGGAAAGTGCTCTGTCGCTGAGCTACATCCTCAGCTCCCAGTCCCCAGATGATCCGGTCCACAGGTCCAGGGAAGAGTTGAGGCGAGTGTGTTTTAGAAACCCTGTAAGTGGTAAACTATTTCTTCAGAACAAATCCAGTTCTGGTGACCAAAGGGAGGAAATGAGTAAAGAACCACTGAAGACATTTGTTACAGTGAGAATATACTCTGGTTTCTCTCCTCGGTTCCCACTAATGCTACAAACATGAAAAGATAAATAAACACAGTATAGGGCGGATATAAACATGACCACAACCTGGGTCTTGCCGCAGTCTCTTTTTGAAGAACACTGTCATAGTCACATCAACTCTGATCTGCCACAACCACCTAACTTTGTGCTGCTTTATTTCATACTGGATACTCTGTAGATAGCCTAAATTTTGCCACAAGATCATGTAACACACTATTCTTTCTTTTTGAGACAGGATCTTGCTAAGTAATTCAGGCTGGACTTGAACTCACTATGTTGCCAAGGCTGGCCTCAAACTCACGGCAATCCTCCTGCCTCAGCCTCCCAAATGCTGAGATTACAGGCATGTGCCACCACACCTGGCTCTACACTACTCTTAACCAAGAATGATAAAATGTGAGAAATATAAGCATACTCTAAAAGCAAACACAGATAATAAAAGTGGCAGATACTATACAATTTGGCATAAATTAATGATAATTAAAGTGTGAAATACAAAAGTAAAAATATAACTTAAACTATTAAAAGATTTACACGAACTCCAAATTATACTAAATACTACACAAAAATGATGCGTACATTGAATTGTTGCTTTACATCAAGAGTAGCACTCCAGTCAGCAGAGTCTACCCCTGCTTTCACAAGTAGTTTTTATCAGGTCTGGTCAAAGTATAATACAACTGGCCCTCCATAATCAATAGTTCTACATCTGCACAGTCACCTGCCCCTGATCAAAGATATTGGGGGACAAAATGGGGTCTATACTGAACATGTACTCATTTTTTCCCCTTGTCATTATTCCCTAAACAATACAGTAAAGCAACTACTCTCACAGCATTTACACTGTGTAAAGTATTGTAAGTAATCTAGAAGTGATTAAATTATACAGGAGTGTATATATAGCGTATGTCAATACTGTGTCTTTTTATATAAGGGGCTTAAGTACCCAAAGGATGTTAACTGTACTCTTAAGAGAGAAAAGTATTAGAACTTCAAACACAGAGAACAGAAGTAACTAAAATTTACCTCATTGTCCTGCTTCTCATCCCCAGACATATCATCATCTACATCACTACCTGTGCCTTCAATTGCAAGAATACCATTCCTGATGGAGGGAATCATGTAGAGTTGTTGAATCACAGAATTCATGTAACAAGTAGCACCAGCATTTTTCAGCCCCACAAATCCTTTTGGTGGGCGGGGTCCAACAGGTGGCAGATACTCCCACTCAGTAAGCGCTTCACAGGCTGAGAGAAGGAGAGAGTCTTGTAGCATCAACACAAGCATCTTGTCCTTTCAAACTCTATTACAAGGACAAAGCATCTCTACCCTCCCAGCCACCCAAAGCAGTGCTTTCACTTTGCATTCCACCTGCAACACCCCTCGGAGAGATAGCAACGTGCTCTGCTGCAGATTCTTAGCCACACATCCATGAATCCAAGTTTTACCTGGTTTCATTTTTGATGGCAATCTCAGAACTAGTCATACAAGATACCATAGTGCTAGTACCTATGAGCTAAGTCTGCTTTTATCTTTACTCTTCACACATTCACTTTAACATTTTATATTTCTGCATGTTTTTAAAATTGCCTTCAAATTCACTGTGGCATGAAACACACACACACATGAACACATAATGGTTTGGTCAGTTTTAAATAATCCTAACACCACCCTGGTTCTGACACCAATCTTTTCTTTTTCGCTTCTAAACCAGATTGCAGATTTCAAAGTCTTTCAAGAATTGTTAATCATTAGCCATACCCCACTCCCATATAAACCCGAAAATAACATAAATATTATCATTTTCTAGGGGACCACTTAAGTGAATTATAGTCTACTGAATTGAAGCCACTAAATAGGATTAGGTAAATACTTATGAGTTGGAGATAGGAAACAATGACAGATAAAATCTATCTTTAGACTTAACAACGGAGTAGAAGACAAAGTGAAGAATGGTTGTACTATATTCCAATCTATGGTTAGAAAGCAAAATGAAAAAGATTTTGTATGTAGATTTTGCACACGTAGAGAAGCTGGGAGAATAGACATGAACTGATAGAGGTTACTGCTATCAAAAAGGACTGGAGGATGTACAGAAGCATACAGTTCAGTGTATACTCTCCTTAGCACTTGAAATTTTTAGCATGTAACTATACTACTTAAAAACACAAACTCCTATTAAGTTAAAAAGAATTTTTAAATTATGCCACTATGTAGATTTGATAAAAGAGCTAAAAGTCTAATCTTTTAAGCAGTCTGTTTAATCAGAAACACCTAAGATGTTATTTAAAAGCCTTGCTTTTTTTTTCTTTTTTTCCTTTTGGTTTTTTGAGACAGGGTCTCACTATGAAGTTCAGGCTCGCCTTAAGCTCACTATGTAGTTGAGGCTGACCCCAAACTCTCAGTGATCCTCCTGCCTCAGCCTCCCCAGTGCTGGGATTACAGGCATGCACCACCATGCCTGGCAAAAACCTTACATTCTGAAACACAATGTATCAAAAAGAATTATCTGATATGTTTTGAACATTCACCAATTATATTAAGTGTTAAAAACGGTGGTTTTCGGCTGGGCATGGTAGTGCATGTGTACAATTGCAGCACTCAGGAGGATTTGCCCTAAATTCAAGGCCAGCCTGAACTACGTAGTGAGACCCTGTCTCGAAGAAAACCAAACCAAACCAACCAACACACACACCCCCACTGTGGTTTTCTTATATATTTTTTGGACACAGGGTCTTGCTATGTAGCCCAGGTTGGCCTCGAACTTGCAGTGATCCTCCTGCCTCAGCCTCCCGAGTGCTGCAGCAGGCTGAAGAACTTCTACATGAGGGTTTTTTAATGCATGCAATTTAGTTTTAAGTTGCATTTTACTTTGGCTACTTATTACCTGGGAATTTGTGTTTTATTTCAGATTTGAAAGCTGAAATTTAAATTGCCAAGTACTTGTACTACATATAAAACAACATTTAACAAACACTTAAAACTTTCTCTATATAAAGCTATCTGCAAAAAAAAAAAGCTACCTGCTTATAATAATTTTAATTATATACCCCTTTGCTAAAAACATTGAACTAGTTGCTGAAAAAAACATGACTTGATGTTTACCAAAAGCAAAACTGGCAAACAGAATTTGAAACATCAGAATTACCAACCATCACAACTTTTTAAAGTATATTTTAAAATACTTACTAGTTATTGCTGTGCCAATGTAATACATTTCAGTCAAAGAATCTACTATCTGTTTGAGATTCCTCACACAGCCAACAGCTAACGCCACAAGTAACTCAAAACCAGCATTAATTGTAGCTGGTGAACTACAGACTGGGATAGCCTGTTCGGCTGGGAGCTCTCCATTTCTCATATACTGCAGATAAACATTGGATGCAGGGAAGATGAAATCATCAATTAATTCCTAAGAGTTAAAAAAGAATTATATATTAGCAATGATACATTCAAGAAAAGAAAGAAGTATCCCTTGTAAGAAAATAATTAAAATTACTTATTGGAATTTAAGGTCTTACTATAATATCTCAGAAAACTTACTTGGATTTTCTAAAATTCACCCCCTCCCTCCTTTGGTTTTCTTTTGAGAAAGGGTCCCACTTTATAGTTCAGGCTGGCCCTAAACTTGTGCCAGGATTACAGGTGTGCACCACTATGCCCACCTAAAATATCCTATTTTTAAATGCTATTTAATGTAACTAAAAAACACTCATTTGCCTTTTAAGAATTAAGATAACTGGCGATAGTATTTAAGAAATTTACATTTTATGAAAGTTTCCTCCTTTAATCAAATGTGTATAAAAATAAACCAGTCCCCCTCTCCCAGTACTGGGGGGATTGAACCCGGAGCCTTTATGCTATAAATCCCCAGCCCTTTTATTTTATTTTATTTGGTGCTGGGGATTGAACTCAGGGCCTTGTGCTTACAAGGCAAGCACTCTAATCACTGAGCTAAATCCCCAGCCCCTCCAGCCCTTTTAAAAAATAGTTTGAGACAAAGTATTGCTAAGTCATCCAGGCTGGGATTGATCTTTCTTTTGGTGCTCCTGCCTTGGCCTCCCAGAGAGCTGGGATATAGGCATGTACCACCACACCCAGCCTTAGACTAATTCTGAGTAAAAAAAATGCATTAAAATGATACTTTTGGTTTGAATTACCACACACAAGAAGAAACTCATCAAAGAAATGATACATATGATACAGTCTTACAAAACAAAGGCCTGCCTCATTTAAATAGTCTGATAAAATAATATTTAATTTACAAAGTACTTTATTTACATATAACATTTAGTAACATCTCTTGAATAATGTATGGCACAAAGATATTTTGACAATTATTTTTTTTATTTTGACAATTATTATAACCTTGATAAAGATTCTTAAAAAGGAAGTCTAAACAAAGTGAAAATAATACATTAGAGATATGATGCTATCAATCAATCAATCAATCGATCGATCAGACAAATCTGATGACATTTGGAAGGCTATGTCTTGTTTAGGACCAAGAATGTTGAACTTACTTTAATGAGATTAGCACCCCCCTTTTCACAACCAATATGAAACTTCTTCTCAGGGGTCTGAAAGGCCAGTAACTCTTTTGTTACCCCAAGGTGGCCTTCTAAAATTGTCTCTTCCACACCTGTTTCACCTGTTCTTTTAACATCATCCTACCAAAGAAAAAAATGATAAATGCATAACTTATAAAAGAGAGGTAAAGGGGATTGATGGAGCTAGAGTAAGACAGAGCTCGGGCAATATGAGATAATTTTCTAAACCAGTGATGGTGAGTGAACCTTTTAGAGCTTTCAATGATATAAACAGGCTGCTGCAGCACACGTGCCATAGGTTTGCCACCACTGCCCTAAACCTTTCCATTCAAGCAAGTTTGCAAGTTTAAATTATTTTCAAAGTTTTCTAGTAGGCTTTACAAACTATACGAAATGATGATCTGAAGGCTAAAACTCTGAATCTCATCAGAAATAAATTTTGCCTTTACGATCAGAAGTGCTAATCTACCAGATGTGTATTTAATGAAACAAAGAATTTTCTTTTTTTGCAAAAAGGCCCAAAATACTAAAATAGAAGCAGCCAAATAGCAGCATTCCAAGTCTCAAGCAAAGCATTGTACACAACTAGTTACGTATTCATTCTGTGAATTGTGGTTACTAACCTCCACCAATGTAGTGTATATTCTTTGGTCCATTTGTTATTTGGAGTTTTCTCTTTAACCCAAATGTTCAAAACTACAAACCACCTATTAATAAAACATTATCAACAATGATATGACACAGTATTAACTGTAACTTACCCTAATTCTTTTAAGCCAATCAATTTCATTATTAAGAAGAACTTCAGCATTGGGTACATTAATATTACTGTTGTAAGCATAATTAAGAAGGTGCCTTAAGAGAGTGAAGTAGTCCCCTGAATGTTTAGCTCTCTCTCTGGCTGTGCTCTGAAAACAATAAAGAATAATATGAATCTTCACGTCTGTGATCAGAACCCGCTTTTAAAAAGTTAACTAGAGTAGCTAACCACAATAAGGAAATTTCTAGTATTTAATCTATTAAATACAGACTGACCTAGTTTTAATGAAAGCTAAAATCAAAATTCATTAATATCCTTGTTGAAAGAATGAATCACACTGGCAAGCATATTAAAAATGTCTCACCCCCAGAACGGTAAAGAGCAGAGTAATGAAGAAAAGCAGAGGCCTGTGTCCCATGCAACATCTGGTGCACATTAAAAAGAACTGCTCCTGTGCCACCTGACGAACAGTTCTGAAACAGAAATGTTTCACATTTAATACATTATTCTCATTTAAAAATATTCGAACACTGTTTTCCCTTGGCAAAGGGGATAAATAATAGGGATACAAAGGTAACCCTCACTTAAACACACCAGCAATACATAACAGATGAGCTCAGGCTGTATGTCTAGGACTATATCCTGAAATTATTGCTCAAAGTTTGCGGGATGCCTTCTGACATGCTCAAAGGCTGGAAATGCTACTCTAGATTAGACACTCCACAGTAAGTCTTAAGCAGTCTTTTGACCTTCCACAGAACTTTCATTCAATTAGGCTTTGGAACAACAGCTCTGTAGGAATTCTGTTGCAATCACAGTAAGGTTATTTTTGCAGGTGTTGTTTGTATTATGAGTGATTCTGAAAGCATGGTCCTCAGATCATTAACATCAGAATCATCTGGGAACTTGTTAGAGAAAAGCCAATTCTCGGGCTCCATCCCAAACCTTTGATATCAAATACTAGGTGTGGGGCCCAATAATATATTAAACCCTTTACATAGTTTTAATTGTGCCAAAAATTTGAGAACCACAGTATTACACAGCATTTCCTCTTTGATGATTCATGTGGAGAACTTGTCTCTGGTCTCAATACTGAAAATTTTACCTGATCATAATGGATTTTAAGAATTGATTATATACAATATAGATCTCACTAGAATAAATGTTCCACAAGGAAGGGGACATCCTCTCTTTCACACTATGCCTCTAGAACCTAGAAGAGTATATGGCATAAAGTTTGTGCTCAAGAACCAGCCACCAAAAACATGAATACTATTTGTTTACAAAATGGTAGTCTGGCCAGGCTGGTGGTGCACACCTGTAAACCCAGCACTCAGGAGGCTGGGGCATGAGGATCACTGCGAGTTCAAGGTTGGCCTGGGCTACCTAATGAGTTCACCACCAGCTTAAACTGCACAGCGAGACCCTATCTCAAACAAACAAACAAACAAACAAGATGGTGGTCTGTTTCCATTAGAATGTAAGTTCTTTCAGGGTGGGGGCTTTGTTGTGCTGATGCCAGAGCTTCAGGCACCTAGAACAATGTCTGGCACATGAAAGAGACTCAACAAGGATCTGCCAACAAAGCTTATGTGTATCTTGTGATATCACAAACTATACTTTATGGATAACTATGTTTGTCTCTATGCTAGCTGCTAAAGAACTCAGGACTCCCTCTACAACTCAAGCATAAAAGACTTGACAGCATATATTTTATGTACTAACCTCCCTCCTAATGGTTTTTCCAACTCAGAAGCTCCTAAATTTTTGTGGGTAGAGTTTTGGGAGAACCCAAATTAAAGGAAGTCAGCAGTACCTAATTTTCTGGGAAGAAGGTTCATAATTTTATCAGATTTTCAAAGGTGTAGGTTACTCCTGCTTTTAAACAAGGCACACAGCCCAAATAGGACTGGGGAATCTATGCAGAGTTGGTTGTTGCTCATCAATTCCTCATAAAATGCTTCACAGGAAACACATTTTTATCTCTATCTTTACAACATGTCCAGAATCTGATCATTTCTTACTAATTCTACTATTGCCATAGTTTCAACCACTGTCCTCTTTTATTTGGATCAATGGAATAGTTTAGTGGCTTTTTCTATTAATACCCTAGAGTAGTGGTAATCTATGGCACATGTGTTGTTTTTCTTTTAAGACAGAAGATGTTAATGTATGAGTTGCTTTTTCCTAAACTAAAACCTAAGTATTCAGGTTTAATTGCAATGTAGGCAGCTTTGGGTTTTGGGCTGCAGTTTGGGCACTCATCTCTTAAAAGGTTAAAAGAGCCTACATTCAACCCAGTAAATATACAGCTTATCGTTTGCCTGCTCAAAACCCTCAAAGGATTTCCATCTCACTCTGAGTAGCTAAGTCAGCAACCTCAGAGTTACCTAATAAAATCCTCACAGGCTGTGTGTCTGACCTCACAGCTTACAACTGCCCCCCCGTCCCCTCACTCTGCTCACATCACACTGGTTTCCCTGCTGTTCTGCATCTATTGTTCCTTCTGCTTAACAAACTTCCCCTATTACCTACATGGATCACTACCTTACCCTTTCGGAATATTTTTTAAAGGTTACCTTACCAGGGAAGCCTACTCGACTACTATGGATAAAAATGAACTCCATCAACCCCCTCCCCCATATACAGTAAGTACTTGATAAATGTTTACCAAATAAATGAGATGGCCCACCATGCTGAAGTCTACTATTACCTAGATCTCAGCATTACAGGCCTTCTATCAAACTGACTTCTATAGGGAATCTCTCTTTACAGGGTGATCCTTACTCTTCTACATACCACACCAATGTCCTTGGCACTGCCCTAAAAACAGTCTCCCAGGAGTGGCAATGCCAAATGACTTTGTGGATTAGAGAGGTAGCCCAATGAATTAAGCAGAAAGGCTATAAAGCATCAGGCCCTGGAGGGGTTTGGAAAAGTATATCACACTTAAAGGAATTCAGATATTGTAACATTTATCAGTGTTATGACGTGAAAAGACTTTTAATAGAACAGAGATCGGGGAAACCCCCTAGTCCAGGGATAAAGAAAAGTTACTGGAAAATATGGCATTTAAACTCAAACTTATGAGCAGAAGTAGGGGTCAGATTGTGGAGTGCTTATAAGGCAAATTTCAGGTCTGGATTCAATTCAAAGGTAATGGGAAGGCCTGGAAAGACTTTAAGCAGGAAAGCAACAGATCGCTATTTTGTAGAGATCACTCTGCCTGTGGTGTGGTTTAACAGGTTAGAGGCACACAATACTAGGGGTAGGAAGGTCAAGGATACTGCAGTTGTCCAGGCAATGGGGTCCTGGTTGCTTACCAAGGGCAGTGTAAAAGGAGGAAAGTGCACAGAGTTGAAAGATCAACATAACTGGAAGTGAGGATGAGAGAGGGAGAACGCTGGCTATCTCTCTCTTCCTTTTTTTTTTTTTCCCCTCTCTCTTCCTTTTTTATGTTTTGGTGGTGCTGCGGATGGAAACCAGGGCTTTATGTATGCTCAGCAAGAGCTCTACACACCTAGTACCTCATTTTACTTTGTCATGCATATATAAACCCTACTCAAACATGAACTCACATGTTATATCCTTCACAAAACTTCCACTGCTGCTCTTTCCAGATAAAAAGTAATCCATTCCTCTCCTAATCCCCAAGAACTTTACTTTTACCACACCAAGTTCTGCCTCAAAGTTCCTTATCTGACAGTGCCTTGCACTCTACCACTGAGCTATACCCCCAGCCCAAGTTTGGATTTTTACTGCCAAGCACATAGTAGGGATGTACATATTTGCCAGTGGGTTGTAATTACACCCGATAAATTGGAGTTCAACAGGTGGAAAACCTTGAGTCATAGTTTTAGCATTCCATGAGGATATGAACTTGTCAGTTATTTAATTTCAACAGTTTTAGCTCCATCAGCAAAGTCCACCCCCCAGCCTGTGCACACTAAGCATCCACTCTAAAATTGTACTATACTCCTAGCCTGAAGTTTATTTTTTTGTGTTGGTAAAGGGATGAAGTGAGAAATACGTTATAAATACCATATTTGGTTAGTAATATGTTTACTCAAGTGTAAACGCTGAGAGATTTCATGTGTGCAGGTTCATAAGCCTTTATCTGAAATGCTTGGGGCCGGATGTACGAGGGATGTGGATTTTAGAAAGTTAATGCCAACGACTAATGTTCAGGTCAGGTTTGCTGCCAAATCTTTTTTTTTTTTTTTGCTTTTTCGAGACAAGGTCTCACTAAATAGCCCAAGCTGGCCTCGAACTCATGGCAATCCTCCTGCCTCAGGCTCCCAAGTGCTGGGAATTACAGGCACGCTCCACCACGCCCGGCTTGCTGCCAAATTCTTACAAATTTAAAATAAGCAATTTTATATCTAGAGTATAATTCTAGAATCAAAAATAAAGCTTTTTTTTAAAGTTTCAAATTTTGGAACATTTAGGATTTTTGGATTAAGGAGTTCAAACAGTAAAGTCTACACAAATATTCAAAAATCTGACAGTTTTTTTTTTTTTAAATCTGACAGATTTTAAAATCAAACAGTTTTGGACCCAAGCACTTAGGTTTACTCAATCTGTAAGAACAAATCAGATAACTAGAGCTCACAAAAATCTTTTTTTTTTTTTTTTTTTTTTTTTTGGTGCTGGGGCTCAAACTCAGGGCCTTACGCTTGCTAGGCAAGCACTCTAACCACTGAGCTAAATCCCCAGCCCCAAAGATCCTAACTTTAAGAACACTTCCTTTACTATTGCAGACGAGACATAGGACACCATGAGATGAAATGCTATCTACAGCACTTTTCCCTAGTACATGCACGTTTCAGGCAAAATAGGGGCAAAGTGGTTCTAACTTATTAAGAGAATATTTATAAATACTAATGGGTGGAAAACCTGCTAACTTAGACCATTAGTCTTAGAGGTGAAATATTGTTCCTAATTTAAGGATTTAAAAAAATCAACACAGTAAGAAATTTGCTACTTCGAGGTCTGACTCCATTAACACCATTAGACAACCATCTTTCCTCTCTTCCCCACCCAAATATATTACATAGACTTAGACTTATTCATTCTATCTCCTCAGTATACAGAGGTATTCAACCATGAGGAAGTCTTCTCAAGGAGGTGCCAATGCCCCTCACCCAAAATTGTGGGGATCCTTGTAAAAGAGCTTCTGAATAAGCTATACTGGATGTCTTCAAGGAGATTACCCAAGGAATTTTTAAAAATAGTTAACATTCCTACTCGAGGCCCCCCGACATCACCTCTGAACATCCTTGGTGGTGGGCAAGTTGAACCCATCCCATTACATGATGTACTTTTATTTATTTATTTTTTACAACAGTGCATAATCCACTTTTAATTTTCATTGGTTTGAATCCTCGAGGGGCACAGCATCACATGGATTTGGTGTCCAATGGCCTTAGCAGGAAGGTTGCTTCAGAATTTGGCACGAACCATGCCACCGTTCCCATGGGCCCGAGTTACCTTTCCCCAGATCACTCTGGTTTTGTTTGGTTTGCCACCTGGAGTCACTGTGTTGTTTTTTGCTTTGTACACATAAGCACATCAGATTCATTGCGAGCATAAACACCTTCAATTTCAAGAAGAGCTGTGTGTTCCTTTTGGTTCTGGAGACCCTGCTTATAGTCAGCAAAAATGGCCTTGCACCACAGCCTTTCAGACATATTTGCCTTTTAGAAGTCCTGTTCCCAGGAAGCCTCCGTAGGCTCCAAGATGGCGCACAGAGCAATGTACTTTTATTTTTGTACTACTAGGGATTGAACCCAGAGCACCTTTGCACTAAGCTATATTCCTAGCCTTAAAAAAAAATATATATATACACAATATACATATATATTATATATACAATATACATATATATACACACACACACACACATATATATATATATATATATATATATATATATATATAAAAAATTCTAACACAGGGTTTCACTAAGTCACTAAGTTGCCTAGGATGGGCTTGAACTTGCAATCCTCCTGCTTCAGCCTCCCAAGTAGCTGGGATCACAAGCTTGCACCACTGATCAACTCATTATGTACACTTGGAAAGCTTGCTTTATCATCAGACTTCATTTCAGCCAAATGTTTATTCTGACTTTACGCTAAACTTTCACCGATTTTTGTTACTGTTGAATGGCATGTGACAGATACAATAAGCTTTTTTTTTAAACAAAATGCATATAAAGCAGATTAAATACATACAACAGCAACACTAATCAGAGTCTAAAAAGTTACCCTAAATATGAAGGTCAGATTGACATTTCTTTTTTTTTTTTTTCTTTTTTTCTTTTTTTGGTGCTGGGGATCGAACTCAGGGCCTTGCGCTTCCTAAGCAAGCACTCTTAACCACTGGGCTAAATCCTCAGCCCCAGACTGACATTTGAGGACAGAAATTTCTTACAAATCTGACTGACTTGCACAAAAAGAATCTTTAAACAAAATTACTGTCACTGATTAAACGCTCTTGGGGTTGGGGATTTAGCTCAGTGGTAGAGTGCTTGCCTAGTAAGCTCAAGGCCCTGAGTTTGATGCCCAGCATCCCTCCCCAAAAAAACTCTTGCAATGAAAACAAAGGCTTTATAATTCATCTCTATTAAAAATTGCGTAAGTTCCTACAGTAATTTTTCTCATGACTTTCACATCAAATTAGAGTCAAGAAAACCTGGTATTTGGAATCTAACATAGAAGCCAATGTCCTATTTAATTTAAATCTTACAATTCAGATTAAAAAAAAAAAACAAGAATACATATACATCCTAAGTGACACAATTTTACAAGTAGAAAACTTAGTACTTTGGAGAAATGTAAGCATTTTACAAAAACAAATCAAATTTAAGTTAAGCAAAACACTGTCAAAATTTTCCTCAACACCAATGTGCTATAGAGAATATCTGATTTATGAGATCCACTGTGCCAGCATAAATCGATTAATTTTTCCTTACAAAAGTAAGATTAAGTTTCTTAAAAAAGATGCTTACTTGCTGTGACAATGCAATAGTAAGTCAATAATGAATGTCTGCCAAGCCTTTTCTTTACTGAGAGCATCTAAGGCTGTTGGAATCAAGGCAAAACACAACGTCATCACTTCCAATGCTTCACAGCAGACCTGTTCATCTTCCAAGTCTGGCTCATTGCCTGCATTGGTCTGTAAAATTGTAATTGGAAACAAATTACCAAGCAAAGCACTTAAGAAAAATATCTCAGGTGACTTCAAGTTAGTGCAAACCATACGGCCTCAGTTTCCTCACCTGGCAATTCTTGAGGCCCCCTCCGGAATAGTGCAGAAACAACTGTCATACAAAATGAAGTCTAACTTCAGGATTTTGCTATGTTCCAGAAAGGGCTAAAAGAACACAGAGTATACCATCTACTTCTTTCTGCTTCAGGCTCCTAGAGACTTTCTGAGTTGTGTACTTTTATACCAACAACCACTCCTTTCTCAAGAACCACTACAGAGCCAGGTGTGGTGGTGCACACCTGGATCTTCAGTGCTTGGGAGGCTGAGGCAGGAGGATCAAGGTGAGTCTGGGCTACAGAATGAATTCAAGATAGCCTGAACTACACAGCAAGACCCTGTCTCAGAAAAAATCTGGAAGAACCACTCCTAGTACACCTCATGGCAGTTAGGTACTTTTGACTACCATTATCTAGCTTGTCTACTGTGTCAATTTATCAAGATCAATTGTCTTGGACAACTGTTCAGGAAGATTTTGAAAGATTTATAAAGCCCTAAATATGCCAATGTGACTTTATTCATTAAAAAGCAGTAACTACAATAGCACATGGCTGAAACAGACATAGGCAATTATTTGCTGAATGAACACCCAGGACTGCACCAGACAGATACTACAGGACATCAGTATAGTAATGAGGCAAATGAGAGTTATGTTGGCTATAAAAGGAAAGCTCTACCAAGACAGAGACGTTCCTATACCTTAATTTCTCCTAAATAAGCAGCAGTCCCTACCTATTGGGAACAGGTACATATGACAGGAAAATCAAACGCCAAGCACAGCTTCTTTTCTGTATATAATTGGCTTACTCTAATAATAAAATCAGTGGTGTTACTTAACTGGCTGATACTTTTCCTACTTTTGACTGTTTTAGGAGAATAAAAATACTGAAAGGCTATGTTACCACAACTGATAGTTACCTAGGCCTGAAGGATGAACCATAATTTACATAGGCCTGAAGGATGAAAGAATAAAGGAGATGGGAGAAACCAAATTCAATGAGAGAACTCTGTCCGACTCCAGTGAGAAACAGAAAAGTTTCATTTAAAAAGCAGCCTCGAGCCGGGCATACTGGTGCACGACTGTAATCCCAGCACTTGGAGGCTGAGGCAGGAAGATCACCATGAGTTTGAGGCCAGCCTGAACTACATGTGAGACTCTGTCTCAAAAAAGTAGCCTCATGGAAGGATTCTTAAATATTTTATTTTCGAAGTAAAAAAAAATTTTTTTGTGTGTTTTGAGACAGGGTCTCTCTCAACGTAGCCCAGACTGGTGTTAAACTCATGGTGATCTACCTCTGCCTCCAAAGTGCTGCAATTACAGGTACGCATTATCATGTCCAGCTCAAAGTAACATTTTAGCTGGGCGTGGTGGTGCATGCCTGTGATCAAAGCTCGCAGGAGGATCACTGTGAGTTCAAGGGCAGTCTGGGATACATAGTGAATTCAAAGTTAGTCTGAACTGCATAGTAAGACACTGTCTCAAAAAAAGGACAAAACAAAACAAAAAAATCAAAGTAAAATTTTACTACCTTCTGAAGATGCAAGTGGTTGAATTTTTAAAGATAGTAAGCATATTTAGTCACATAATGCAATTAAGCAACATTTATTTAAAAGGAATGTATGTCTGTCACAATTCTTACCTTCTCATAAATTTTAGTGATTTCTTCATTTGGGCTAAAAACTAGCTGTAATGCCCCACATCCTGATGCCCAGATAATTTTTTGTATAGCTCTAATCACACAAATATCAGGCATGTATCTTGAAGCCTGCAAGATAATGAGTAATTAAAAATGTTGATGGAATGTTAAAGTGGAATGATGACTAGAAAAATTAAAAAGTTTCTTCTTGTAAAAAGAGTATCCTTGTCTGTTCCCATATAAAGTTGCCTTTGTCCCATTTTTCTTTCTGTTTAAACAGCAGTTCCACAAAGTATGCCTTACAAGTTAGTACCTGGCCATGCACTATTTTCATAAGAATCTTCGGGCTACAAAGACAACAACCATTCCACTCTTTGTTGCTTACCCAGGAGAAATGAAATTCCATGTCCACACAAACACACATAAAGAACATTCACAGCAGCCTTATTCACAGCCAAAAGGAGAAACAATTTGAGTGCATGGATGAACAAAATGTGGAATATTCATAATGTGATGCTGTTTATCAATAAAAAGGAGTGAACTTATTCCCTACATAGGTAATTCTCTAAGTCATTATTCTCAGTGAAAGAAACCAGGCACAAAAGAATACACAGTATAATTCATTTGTACAAGATTCTAGAAAATGCAAATTCCTCTACAGGGATAAAAATCTGTTTGCCTGGGGTCAGAGCTGGAGGAAGAGTGGACTGCAATGAAGCAAAAGGAAAAAGTGATAGAAATATTCTGCAACTTAGAGTTGCCTGTACAAAGGCCCTGGGTTTGATTCCCAGGACCACAAAAAAAGAAATTTTGTACAGTGGTTTCACACATGTGTGATTTGTCAAAATTCACTGAACTATATACTTCAGATGAAGGATGCTGATTATTATAAGTTGATGAAAAACAAAGTGCTAATGCTAATAAACTGATGTTAATGAACTCTACCTACACTAAGGTAGTAAAACGAGTTAAGGAAAATTAAACCTGCCTTTATTATAATAACCTTTACAATATAACACATAAAACATTTTATACCTATGTACATCTATAAAAGCCCCCAAACCTTTGTAAAACTCACCTCATCAGATATCTGCTGAGCAAGACGGACGGACACATTTCTAAGCATGCACTCAGAGGACGGGTTAGGAATGCTCTGAAGGGCACTTTGTAGCACCACTGCTTGATCATGAGTGACTTGATTGACCTGGAAAAGTGAACCATTTTATATTAGTAGGTATCTTGTGCAGTGGAGTACCATGCGTATTCCTCAAACCCTTGTTCTAAATCAATCCAACTTGTATCTCTCTCTGGGCTTAGCTTAACTTGCAGGGGATAAATGATAAACTGAACAGATTGGGTTCAACTTTACCTAGAGACTCGCGAGAGTTTTGCACATTTTTTACATGTGCGTCCCTGAGTAGATTGTGGTTGTATTCCCCATCATCGAGTTCTGCTTTTAAAAGGAAAAAAAATAGGGGCTGGAGATTTAGCTCAAAAGTTGAAGCAGGGTCTCACTTCGTAGTTCAGGCTGGCTTTGAACTTGCAGCAAGCCTGCCTCAGCCTCCCAAGCACTGGGATTAGAGGCATGCATCACCACGCCCGGCAGCATTTTCACTTCTAATAGAGGAAAACTAGAACAAGGTACCCACTAGAAAGATATTTCAACATTTTGAGTCAACCTTGAACTCTACATTTAAGAGCTGCTGAGAAGCTTAACCTTAAAAGTTACTATATACTAGTAAGATCTTCTGAAGGTCTGCATTACCGATGTCATGGGATTCACTCCTTCTACACCTGGCTGACAAGCTTCTGCCACGGCTCGAACATGGCCATACCCAATGGCAGTTAGCAACAGTTTGGCTATTTTAAGAGCATTGAGGTAGGCACCCCTTCGAGTTTCCATGTCTGCACTTGGTAGGAAGTTATTTCTGGTTAGCATACTCAGGACAAGGGGTAGGCCACCACTTTTCAAGAAGTGAAACTGAAAATCAGAGGAATCATCAGCCAGAGGTGCCCCAGCAGGCATTAACAAGGCATAGACTACCTGAAAAATAAAGGGAGAGAGAAGCACTGTATTAAAAGGTCACCATCTATCTCATTATAATCTTATCCATGTTCTTCACATTAACACATAAAGGGTCAAATTTTAAAACATGGAATAAACTCAAAAGGCAAAAAACCAACCTCTGTTAGGTATAGCACTTGTGAGGCTGAAGGACCAAAGAAAAGCGAGTCAAGAGATGGGCTAAGGCTGCTTTCTCCAAGTTTGGCGTGGTCTAAACAAATAGCTCTTAATTTTTCTATTGTTGTGCTATCTGTAAGAGAGAGAGAGAGACATGGTTGGAAACAAAACGTAATTCATTTGCTCATATTTTGCTTCAGATATTTTTAAGACTATTTTGACGATGGAGTAACAATCGAGGTTTTTAAGCTCAAACTTTGTTAAGATTACCAGACCTGGACTGATTTTAAAAAAAGACAGAACAAACAAAGAAAGAAATGAATGAACCAGGGCCCCCTTTCTAATCAGTCAGCCTAAACACAAAGGGAGCAGGTTCCCACACACAGGCCTCCTGTCAACATGCCATCCTCCACCACGGGAGGCTGAAAATACAATACACTTAGAAACCAAGTAGTTCTCATTGAAAGTAACAATTACAACAAAAAAATTTACAAGTTCTTCCCTCCAACTTCTCTACTGTTTGACCCCCATGACACTATGTATTAACTAGCTTGCCTCACTGAGATTAGTACTCAAGAAACTGAACCCTAAAAAGCAAACATAAAAAATATAGCCCGCGTTTAATGTCAAAGTAAGCAAAACTGAGTTTTTTCTCTTTTGTCATATTATGAAAACATGAGTTTTGTTGTTGTTGTTTTTTTTTTGGTGGCCCCAGGGGCTGAAAAAGGGCTGGAATCTCAGGCCCTTTTCTGAGATGGGATCTCACTAAATCACTAAGTTGCCCAGGATGGGCTTGAATTTGGGGTCCTCCTACCTCAGCCTCCCAGAGTCCTGGGAATATAGATGTGAGTTACCGCACTAAGCTCGTGAGGTTCATTAGTTTTTTTTTTTTTTGATGCTAGGGATCGAATTCAGGACCTTGTGCTTACAAAGCAAGCATTCTAACCACTGAGCTAAATCCCCAGCCCTCGTGAGGTTCTTTTAAATTACAGTAAAAAGCTAAGAGTTTTAAAAAGATAACCCTACAATTAAGCATTTATTATCAAACACTCAAGAGTAGTCGATTACTTTCAAAAGAACTTTTTTGAAGCATATATTTGGGATACACAATTACAGTCATCTTGGGGAACTGATAAATACATATATATATCACATCTTGATCATTTTTACCCATCAAAGTAGAAATACTTTAATAATCAGGTTATTTCTAAGGTAACTCCCTATGATTAAAAAAAAAAACTACTGGATAAGTAATAAGACTGTCCCACCTTCCCCTTCAGCAAAAGCTTCTTTGGAATATAAAATGAATACAAGTGAAAATTATTATGCATTTTCTTACGATAAACTGATTTTATAGTCCTGGAAACAGTGGTCATGTATTACTATTTTTTTAATAGATTTTTATTAAAATTTATTCAAAATTACACGAACTTACAGGCCATTACTCAAACTTACAGCCCACAATACACTGTGCCTTTTGCTTATGACAGTGAGCAATGTAAACAATCACATAAATGCAGCATTAAGTCACAACTACATAAAGTTAATGTAGTACCTAGTACACGTGTCACTGTTTTAAGTTTGGGTTATTAGGTTCTTATTTTTAAGATATCATTATTCCTCTGGATTTCCATTCCCCTCTCCCTTTGCCCTCTTCTTGTTCCCTTGGGCCCTTTGCCAGGTCCATTCATTTTCCTATAAATGACTCTAGTTTGTCCTTTATAGCTGAATAGTATTCCATTATGTATAGATACCACATTTTGTTTATCCAGTTATCTATTGATGGGTATACAGGTTGCTTCCAGAATTTAGCTATTACAAATTGTGCTGCTATAAACACTGCAAGTATCTTTGTAGTATGATGTCTTTAGCTCTTCAGGAAAGATACCTAGTAGGGGAATGTCTGGGTCATATGGGATATTTCTACTTTCAGGCTTTTGAGAAATCGCCACACTGATTTCTGTAATGGTTGTACTAGTTTGCATTCCCAAACAGTGTAGGAGGGTTCCCTTTTCACCACAGCTGCACCAGCATTTGTTATTGTTTGACTTCCTAATGACTGCCATTCTTTCTGGGGTAAGGTGGAATCTTAGAGTTGTTTAATTTGCATTTCTCTAATAGCCATAGATGTTGAACATTTTTTCACATATTTGTAGGCCATTTGTATTTCTTTCACTGTGAAGTATCTGTTCATTTCTCTGGTCCATTTCTTTAGTGGGTCATTGATTTTAGGTAGTTTAATTTTTTTGAGTTCTTCGTATATTCTAGATATTAGTCCTCTGTCTGAGGAGTAGCTAGCAAAGATTTTTTTTTCCCATTCTGTGGGTTTTCTCTTCACCCTACTAATTGACTCTTTTGCTGTACAGATGCTCTTTAGTCTAATGTAGTCCCATTTGTTGATTCTTGTTATTTCCTGTGTGATAGAGGTTCTGTTTAGGAAGTCCTTTCCTACTCCTATGTCTTCCAAGTGTTTTACCTATTTTGTCCTCCAGAAGGTTTAATGTTTCTATCTTAATGTTTAGATCTTTGATAGTGGTCATGTATTACAAAATATTAAGTTACTTGTGAATATCTTCATGTCAGTCAGTAGCTGTCTCCTCCATCACGTTTAGTGATGATTAAAATGACACTACGTCATTTTGCCAGTTTAATCCCTCTTACCTGGCATATAGACACCCCGTACATTTTTTTATACTAAAGATCCTAGCAGCTAAATCTTTGTAATTATTTCCATCCTGAAAATCCAATAAGCACAAAGAACCAAGACCTACAAAATCCAACCTTGATATACATTGCCAAATTACTCCCTAAAGGGAAGAAACCAAGCCTATATCGGAACATATCTTGCTTGGGTTCCAAAATATTCTGAGTGGACAATGGCACTAAAAGGGTATAGGAGAAAAGAAACAAGAGCTTAAGAGAAGGCAGTAGTGAATTCCAAGAAAATCATTTAATGGTGTCGGATTACAGTTCGTTCACCTGAAGCGTCTGAACCAAATGTCATTTAGCCACTATCCCAGTTCTTACATTTGTGCATGTAAATGATTTTAGGCCCTTAATTATATATATGCTCATTTTACTATAAAATAGAGAAGATAAAGATTTAAAGCATCCATAATCCTATCATCCAGGGATAGTTATGATTTAGGATATTTCTGGTCTTGCAACTCATTCTGTTTGGTACAGCAATATACACTTTACTTGGTATTGAACAAGTCTGTTTCCTGGTTGGATGTAGAAAAAGGACAGAGGAGCTTTAAAGTCTAATGTAGGTTAATATGCACACATGCACAAACACTAAAAGATTGCCCAAATGTTACATAACTACTTTACCACAGCCAAAAACAAAATTTATAACCAATTTCTTTTTCTTAACAGCTCCTGCTTCCTTCTCTCTCACGCTGAAGTAGGTCTCTTGCTATGCTGCCTGGGCTGACCAGGAATGCTTGGGCTCAAAAGATCCTCCTGGCTCAGCTTCCTGGATAGTGGGGACCAAAGGTGCACATCACCACACCTGTTTTTTTTTTTCCTTATATCAATCTGTGTGTGTGTTAAACAATCACAGTTGCAGAGTGAGTTAACATTTGTTAAACCCCAATGCCGGTCACCAACTAGAGTAAAGATTTCTCATACTTCACCTTATTTAATTACCGCATTTCTGGGAGGTTATTATTAGCCGATAAGAAGCTCTGAAAAATTAAGTATGACTAAGGCTACGCAGTAGCAACTGGAAGCAGGATTAGAGCTCAAACTCCCTTGAGTGCAATGCCTATAATCATTTTCCTGTGGTACTAACAATCATTACTGGCTTTTTCGAATTTACATACATACTATACTTGGTATAAAATCTGAAAAAAGCTCCCTCTGAAATTTCCTGCCTATGAAGATTTTTTAGGAAGAGCTCACTTTCGCCACCTGGTGGTATTAAACTCAAAACACAAGATCAAAGATGTGGGAGCACAAGGCTTAACACGCGCAAGGTCCGTAGTTCGATCCCCAGCACCAAAAAAAAGATTTGGTGGTAGGTTTGTTTTAAAAATCTTATGATTCCATTTGCATATATAAAGCAACAACTGTGAGATACTAGTGAATGAAACAATACAAATTCTGAACAATACACAACAGATCAGGATTAAATAAAACTGAGAAGACTTAACTGAGAATCTCAAATATAAAATGATTCTATCTTGCAAGAAACACAAAGGAAGACAAGAACGGTCAATAAGATGTTTACTTCAGAAAATGATAAAGAAATTTCAAAAATTATCTGGGCCAACTAACTATTGAACCGTATCAGCAATGTATCCCTAAACTCTACTAGAATGAGAATGAATGTGAAGATACAAATTCAGGAGGACATAAAAACGAGAGGGAGCAACATTAGAGACCTGTCAAATTACTGAAAGTGTACAGATAATGGAAGATAAGGTTAGCTGAACCAAGAAGTGTGTAATGGGGGCAAAGAGGATGGGAAGAGGGCACCTAAAATTCAGTATCCCACTCAATCCTGGAAAAGGAAGGCCTTAGAAACAAGCACTTGGGGAAGATACGGATGAAATTAAAGGCCTATATACACAGAAGGGTTGAAATCTGATTAAGAGTAGAGTTTCCAACCCCTTCCAAACAGACTGGTTATGACCCAATGAATGAAATAACCTATGGGTAAAGAGTGAGAATACAGCTGGTGCAGTGGTATACACCTGTAATCCCAGCACTAAAGGAGGGTGAGGCAGTAAGTAGGAAGGATCACAAGTTTGAGTCCAGCCTGGGCAACTTAGTGAGACTGTCTCCATATTTTTTAAAAAGGGTTGGGGAGATAGCTCAAGTGACAGACTGAGCATGCCCCTGAGTTCAATCACCAGTACCAAAAAAAAAAAAAAAAAAAGAGAGAGAGAGAACACATAACTAGAGAGATGACAAAGCACTGTCTTATAGTAGACTGCAGATAAAAAAACTGATTTAGGCCACAATCACAATAAAATGACAGAACCAGCATGGTAAAATTTTTTATCAGGAAAAAGATACTTATAGAATCGCAAAGCATGTCCCCACAGAAGGAAAAATATTAACTTCAGAGAGGACAAACATGTTAGATATTATTAACTAAGTGACCTGGGTTACTATTATCAAGAAAGGACATGGTGACTTGTACCTCCTGTTGTAGTGCCTGAGAAGAACACACCATTACATAAGTCACATTCTGTCAAAAAAGATACAATTGTATATAATCATCAGGAAACTAATACGACTTAAAGAGAGAGATTCAACAATACAACTAATTAATCGATGCTTTTAAAAAACATTCAAGTAATGGAAGATGAAGATTGAGAAATTACTCCAGACTAAAGAAACTTGTGACGCCAACTTAGTATGCAATGTATGAACCTGGGCTGGACCCTCAAACAGAAAATCTTGTTATATAAGGCAAATTATTAAGGAATTGGCAAACATCTAAGGTCCACACATTCCGTAATAGTACTGTACTTGCTATATTTTCTGATTTTCATTAATACCATGGAAATTAAGAAAATGTCCTTGACTTTTAGAAAACACATACTAAGGTATTTATGGACAAAAAGATACGATGTCTGCAACTGTCCCCCAAAGGTTAGAAAGATAAACAGAGAGAGAATGGTTTAACAACTATGACCAAAATGTTAGGTAATAAATCTGGAACTTCTCTGTAAGTCTGAAGTTACTTCAGTATAAAAAGTTGGTATTTTTTGTTTTATAAAGGAACGCAAAACAAAAGACAATGCTGTAAGCAGAAGCAAAGAAAGAAAACCACAAATAGCTCATATTCAATTGGCGAATACAGTACCATCATATAGTGCAGAAGGTGAGTGCGTTCACTTATGATTTCTCTCAAGCAATCAGAGCCAGAATACCAGGGAAAGAACTTTTAATCTTCAATGAGAAGCAAACAAAAAACACTGCAGACTGATAGTGGTGCAGGTAGAAGCCTATTTAACTCTTTTTTTAAGGAAAATTTACAGTGAGCACCTGCACCCAGGGCTCATCCAGGGGAGATTTTACTTCCTGTAGTACCCATGTTAATTTAATGGCAGCCCATGTGTTTCAGAGCTCCACTTCCTCTTATATTATCTCAGCATCATCAACCCAGCATTTCTTCTCAGTTGGTTTTATGTCTTTTATTCTCTTCTGGAGCACCTTCAGCTACATGAGCTACCTTCCTGGGCTGTCCATGTTGTCTCAGAAGATACTAATTATCAGTCTTATTAGTCTGCTGTTTCTAATTCGATGTGGAAGGGGAGGAGACCATCCTATGCAATTAGGGATCATTTGGGGGAGGACAGTCTACACAAAGGGGTATGCTTAGCATGAAGATTCAACTCAAGCAGTGTAAGCATAGTGTCCACAGAGTGGAGTGAGGCTCAAGATAGAGAGCCACAGTCCTGTACAGAGAAAAAGGTGTTGGTAGAGATGACTTGTTACATACAAACGATCAATTAAACACAAGAATGTTACAGGATAAAGGAAGCCAGGATTTTATTGTCAGAATTAAGAGCTGTAAATATGAAATGAATCTGTGATAGATTAATCTTGGGAGGATCTGGTGTGATCTTATGGTTTTACGTATACCAACATGTACACACATATACAGTACACTCACCTATGTGTAAAAGGAACCAAAGTTCCTTGGAGAAATGGCCATTCTAGAACTAGGGCATACAGGATACCAGTTGTCAGCCTGGAACATCTTTAGCCAATGAGCACAGACATCCGTGCTCAGAGATTGATGAGAACATGTTAAAGTGACAGAAATCAACTTGAAGAGGTGCCTACTGACTAAGAGATAATCTGAACATCAAAATAAATCATGGTAACAGATTGTAGCCCCTTGAATATAACAGGAAACTGAGTTCACACGGATATAAAACAAGTAAAAAGCTTCATCAGGAAAAGTAAAAACAGACTTCAAGTACCCCTACACAAAATACTTTATACAGGGAAGAGAGTAACTTTATAGTGGAGAAGAAAGTAAAAAAACTCAAGTCATCAAAGAAATCATCATGAGCAATGGATAAGATTGAAATCATGTAGCACCTGACCAGATACATTGAAAAGAACACAGCATCACTTCTGTGGGATTCTCATCACAGATCAATAACCTGTATTTAATCATGAAGAAATAGACAAATCCAAACCAAACGATATCCTACAAATATTCTACAAATTACCTGACTTGTAATCTTCAAAAAGCTTCAAGGCCATGAAAGTCAAAGACAAAATGAGGAACTATTCCAAAAGAAAACTAAAGAGACATATATGTCAACTAAGTGTAATTTGGAACTTGATCTTTTCACTCTGCAGGAGATTATCAGAGACCCTTAGATAGTGTCTGCCGATTAGATGGTAGTAGTGAGTCAACATTAACTTCCCACTTTAGCTCTAGTTTGGTTACACAAACATCCTTGTTTGTAGGGAATACATAGTAAAATATTTGAAGGATGATGGGACAACATACTAGCAAATTACATACAAATAGATTCCAAAAAAGTTCTTGTACTTCTGTCTTTTTGGTAAGGTTATGAATGCTCCAAAAAAAAATTTTTTTACAAAATTTATAAGTTGTATAGGACTGAAAGATCTTCCCCAACTGTATTTTTTTCCGTACAAGCCCTGTTACATTTAGTGCATACTTTCCCAGAATGTCAGGTTTTAAAGCAACGCACATTTACCAGAGCAGAAAAGTTGGAATGTGCTAGGCGAAAAAAACATCCTATGAAAAAGGATCACTTGGAAAAAAAAAATGGATCACTTGAAGAAAGGTCTAGAAATTTCACACTAGAATCATTGAGGGTAAAAGTCAATAGAACGCCTGTAAAAACTTTAGGAAATCATTGCAAAGGTGGAACAAGGTTAATGAGAGAAAGAAAAAGTTAAGCCAATCAGACTAGAAGATTCAACACAAAATTCAAGACATTTGAAAGGCACACAAAAAGCTAAATGCAGACAAAAAAACTATCCTCCTCAGCCCCCGATACAAATCTCACAACTGAGGAACCCCAGACTCACTGAGCACACAAAGGAGACCTAACTCCACCAAGACATATCATGAACTTTCAAAATTGAAGGATAAAACCAAAACTTCCAGACACAAGCATCACATGTAAAGGAACAGAAACTAAGAGGTCTTCTGGTCATCTACCAGCAACAAACTAGGAAGAATAAATTTTCAATCTAGAATTCTATACCCAAACAATAAGTCAAATGTGAGGGGTTCGCTGTTTCAGGAAGCTGTGTCTCAAAATAATGTACCTTCCACATATGCTTTCTAACTACAGGGAGGTATATGTAAACAAAGTAAGACAGCACCTCAAGAATGGCCTAGAACATTCACCAACAAATAAGGAACTGATGATACAGGAAACTTACAGGAAGTTCCCAAATGAGAGCTGTGTGGCAGACAAAGAGCAACCTGGAGAGGAAGAGTTCCAGGACAACAATGGAAGCAATGGGTTATAAAATATACAAAATAATAGAAAATTATTTTGAGAAGTTATTAGGCGTGTGGCAAGTAAAGACAGGTATATAGAAAATCCAGAAAATAAAAAGGATAAATTATTAAACCCAGGATAAAAACTATCAGTAACCTAGAGAACTACTTTTCACACAGTCTTGAAAATGTAAAGGTTGAATACTAATTTAAGCAAATATTAGAGGTGAGAATAGGTGTTTTCATCTACATAGTAGAAAAGCAGTATACATCTACAAGTGACAAACAGCTGTTTACAGGTATAATTGTATATACCTAAGAATAAAAGCTAGAATCGATGTGGTGAATGAGTGCTCTCCTGGGCCGGGCATAACCTGTGCCAGGGAGGGATTGACATTCATGGCGAAGGGGACCGCTCTTATTATTCTGTCTTGGGTCCCTTGCTTCCCCTCTCCACTCCTGGGTGGCATGTGGAAGGCACCCTTGTGGTATGGGGATGAGGTAAAAAAGAAAAAAAAAACAAAAACAAAAAACAAGAATGAATAAAAGCTAAAGTTGAAAGTGGTTGTTTTCTAAGGAATAAAAAGAATGCTGTAGCTGACACATGATGTTAATCACAGGACAGGCCTGGGCAAATTTTTTCTGTAAAGAGCCAGAGTAAGCATTTTAGGTTTGTGGGCTACACAGTCTCTGCAACTACTGAGCTCTGATGTTTTTTAAGACCAAAGCCATATAAAGTAAATGAATGAGTAAGTGGCTGGATCCCAACAAAACTTTGATTACAGACACTAAAATTTAAATTTCTATAATTTTCATGTGTCACAAAATAGTATCCTTTGGATTTTTTTCTTCACTTAAAAATTTAGAAACTATCCTTAGGTGTTGGGATTAGGTAGTGTAGAAAACAGGTGTTGAGAGCTGAGTTTGGCCTATGGGCTGTAGTATGCCAATCCTTGTTACATGGTTTATTTAGAAAAAGAATTTGCCAATACATTCCTTTATCGTGAGCAAGTACTTTATCATCATTTAAAAATTCTTACCTGGTGGCATAAGTTTCATAAGCACTCTTGCTCCATCTCTTAGAGGTGGCATATTTAGGCTGCTACCTAAATCTGCAACTTGCCAAAGGAAAGAAATGTATCTGGGATGCAGTGACATTATCTAGAACATAAAATACATAAAACAATTACCTGTAAATTACCACAAAAAAAGTCCTCCAAATGCATTTGTCAATTTCCAAACTTTCTTATGTTACTTCAACTCTCTGAAATAGTTGGCCTTCCTCATTTTCTCACTTTTGCAAATTCTTCATGACGCAGACTGAACACATCATACAAGTCACCTCCAGTTACTTCTTTGCGACAGTTCTTTTACTGTTCTACTCAACTATTTCTCTCATACATACAACTTATACTCCAGACATACAAAAAGCTAACATGGCCACTACACTAAGTTCCCAATCCAACTAGCCTAGGGAGCCAAATCCTCTCAATATTAGAATGGCTGGTGTTGCAGCCATTAAAATTTTTGTGAGAAGGGGCGAGAAGCGAGGACAAAAAAGGGAGGAGTCACAGATTTGTTGAATACGAGATATCTTACTGATAAATCTGAGAAAGATTATAGCTATTTCCCAACGTAAGTTTTTGCTTTTTTTTTTTTTTTTTTTTGAGACAGGATAGCTCACTATGTAATCCAGGGTGGCCTTGAACCTGTGATCATCCTGCCCCACCTCTAGAGTGCTGAGATTACAGGTGTGTGCCACCACACTCAGCAACCTACATTAAATAGTTTTAAAAGAATGATCCATTGTATGGCACACATCAAAAGACAGTGGTATTTTTCTAAATTTATATACTCAAGTGCTATAAATCAAGCTCTAAATTGATTAATTCTACATAAACAGCTATAATGTATGTATTGGGAATTATTGTTTTAAATTTCAACTAAGTTACAGTTACCATTCAGAGGGATTCATTCTGAACGTGATGGTTAACTGTGTAATTATACTTAGTGTTTTGACTCATTAAACTGGTAAGTAAGCTCAAGAAAAAAAAAAAAACTATACACTTCTTTATTGTTTAAAGATCCTAGCATAATGCCTTGCATACAGATATTCACAACAGAATCCACTCACCACTCCAGGTAAACAGCTTTCCACTTCTGGATTGGGACCGTCACTATAATGATTACCATGGTTTCCAGGAGACCCAGTTGAGGAATCAGAAGAGCTATCAGGGCTTGAAGGCATATTGGAACTTATCTGTGTAAGTTTGGCTGTAATTAGCTGAAAATGACAGACTATGTTAGTATCAAAGTCAAGGGAAAAATACATGAAACAGAACTTAGAACCTAATGACATACCAACAAAAACCTCCCCCAAGTGCTATCATTTCATAAATATATTTTAGAAGTATTATCTTATAATAACCACTTAGGTCTGTCTAATACAATTACTCAAGAATTCTAAATCCTTTATTCTGATATACTGTGGATATCACGATGCCCCTTTTACTGTTATATCCCAAACACTTTAACATGCATCAAATAATTGACATTTATTGAATACATGAAAAATTGTCTCAGGTTTCTTTCTGTTAGAAAATCTAGTAGATACTTACTGATTTATCTTTTAGGTTTAATTGTCCAATCAGCTTTCTATCATCTCCAGGATCTATCAGCTCTCCACCCACAAAGAGCTCAATTTTTGTATGAGCTACATTGGCTTTAATGCGATTAAGAATACATCGTCGAACTGAACCAATTGTATCATTTGTATGAGACCATACTTCCAAGTCATCTACCTGTCTGCCCTGGTTTGGAAATCGAACTATAAAAGAGAGGTGTTTACCGCGGAAAGCTCTGGTAGGGGGAAAAAGGAGAACATCAATTTAGCATTTTCAAATCTTGTTTCAAAGCTGGGAATTCAACATTGAGTATTTTCTTATTAAACAAGAGGAAGTAAATTGAAGTTACATAATAGTATCCTGAAGATCAGAATTGCTCCTTTTAAAAACTGTATTATTACAAGTAAGCTTCAGAACAAAATGATCACATTCCATTATTACTTTTGTATCTATGGTTGCAAAAAAAAATTAGAGGTATCTATTTGCAAGAAATTAAGAGACATATCACTTCACTAATTTTTATGCCAACTAAGACTATTTATAAATCTGAAAGATAAACTTTACCTTGAGAACACACACAAATCTGATAATTTTCTCTGAAAAACTCTTAATACTAAAAATCACACCAAAATTGTATTTATGATGGCATAGTAAGTTCCTTTAGGTAAGATACAAAACAGAAGTCATATCTGAGGAGCAATTTTGTATCATTTTCATTGTTAACAAAGAGAACTTTAAAAGAAACCCAAAACTGATGGCACTTTCTACAAACATTTCTAAATTAAGTATCATTTGAATTACTCAACAGTATAACCTTAAGAGAAATGTTATCAGACCATTTTAAAATATCTCCTGCTATATTAAATATCTGCTAAGGCAGCTTTTTTTTTTTTTTTTGGCGGGGGTGGGGTGTGGTGGTGCTGGGGATCGAACTTAGGGCCTTGCGCTTGCCTAGCCACTGAGCTAAATCCCCAGGCTCAAGGCAGAGTTCTTTCCAACTAAATACTCTCTGATCTGACTATGCTATTATTAACAATGTGAATAAATGATATCAAAATAAAAACACTACAAAGTACCACTGTAAAACACAATCAGCAATGACAATGGCAAAAAATATAAAGGAGAAAACTAGACTTAATGACTTGTCAAAATTTTTGCTAGGCAAGTGTTCTACCACTTGAGCTAAATCCCTGACCCCCACAAATAATGTTTTTAATGGGCAAGACAGTAACATTTTCGAGAAAGAACGATTTCTTTCTCACCGTCCTTTTACCTATATACTTCTATTTAAAAGAAAAAAAACCAGGGGTTGAGGATTTAGCTCACTGGTGGGGCACTTGCCTAGAAAGCACAAGGCCCTGAGTTTGATCTCCAGCATCAAAAAAAAAAAAAATCATCAAATGGTCAGAGAAATACCAAATGATTAAGAATCTGCACTAGCTGATGTTATTCACAAACCTTGACATAGGTAGAATGGTTCTTTCTTCATGATAATCGCTGTCACATTCATTTATATATTCTCTTAAAACAGTTAATACTCGAACCATTCGAACAGCTTCCTGTCTTGCACAATTAATACTGTCTTTGTCACCATCCAAAACACACAATGTGTCATAAGAGGCTTTCAAACGATCAAAGCAAGACTGAATGAAGTCTTCGTGGATCACCACCTAAAGTAATGGGTCAAATGAAGACAGTTCAAGTTGCTTTGAAATGCCAAAATACATAACATGAATCCCACCAGAGATGGCAATGAGCAAAGGTAGTTCTCAATTAATAACAGTCATATTTTTAAGCAGAGTCTATATTGATAAAACACATCATGTTCTATAAGCTAACACGGATAAACTAGTCAAAACTGAGCCTTTTAAGATGAGGTGCTAGTATGAAAACATTCACAGTAGAATCTTTTAGCCATTTCAAAATACGTAACACATTTAAAATAACAAAGCAAGATTCACTTACTTTGTACAAGAGAAATACAGATTAAATACATACTTTTCCCCTCTTTTTGTCATATTAGGGATTGAACCCATGTTAGACAAGTGCTCTACTACCGACTACATCCCCAGCCATTTTACTATCTTTTTAAATTTTTGAGACAGAGCCTTGCTAAGTTGCTCTCGCTGGCCCCAAACTTGAGATCCTAATGCCTCAGCCTTCCAACTAGCTGGGATTATAGGTGTAGGCCACTGCACCTTACATGTTTAAGTTTTAATGTGCATTGATCCTCACCTGATTGACCTGCAGCCTTGGCCCAAGGTTCGTATATATCTCTTTAAGGAGATCTATAGCTCTGCTGGCAATATCATCATTACTCTGAATCACAACCTAGATTCAAAAAGATGAAAGCGTTAATCCCTTTCAAGAAATGCTTCAGTTGGGCATTTATATTCAACCAATATCCCTGTTAATTTTAATACACTATTCAATAACATAATTGGTTTTTTCCCTTTTTTGTTTCAATAACATAATTGTAACTTGACTTTGATAATCAATAAAATTGAGAGAAATGGAACAAAACAAAGAATAATGCAAAACATAAGACTGAGTAAAGAAATTTAAGAATGAAAAACATCTTAGTAAGGCTAAAATATGCCTTGATTAGTACTATTTAACCTTGTATTTTAACATCTTGATAACCAAGTTATGAGGTATTCAAGGAGGAATACAAATTAGCTTGAAAGAAATATGAGACTTTATGAAATATAGCTTATCTTAGCATAAAGGGCTATTCTCCTCTACCCCCAGGGCTTACAAATCTTTATCACCCATCTAATTGGTTTTCAAACTATGTTCAAAATTCTACAACTCAGAGGAAATGTTTTAGGGCTAATCTCTAGAAGAGGCTTGGGAAGGGAAAGGTGTCAAAGCACTGGAACATGGAACAAAAAAACAAAGGCTTTTGTTCTTCGACTAGGTTGACATTTCGGACTACATACTTCTTTTGGGGGGAGTGGTGCTGGAGATTGAACTCTGTTCCTTGCGCTTAGTAGGCAAGTGCTCTACCACTTGAGGTAAATTCCCAATCCCTGGACTACATACATTTTTAAAAAGGGTTTCAACTACATTAATTCCCTGATTTATGAACATTTGAATTGTGAGTTTTCAGACACCAACAGAACTTGCATTTTGAACATTTGTAGTTGTGAACAAATCATGGAAGTGGCTCATGTGTCTGCCAGGCGCTGTCACAGTTGTCCTGTTGTGTGCTCACTGTACAGTATGATAGTGTACAGCAGTACAGTGCTCAACCAGAGCCCAGGATGTCCAGAAGGAAGAGGAAAAGCAGCAGTGGAGGGGCCTGCTAGAAGTGCAAAGCAATAACCATGGAAACAAAAGTGACAATAATTCAGACTGGACCGAGGTGAAAAGATGGTACATGTCGCTCGTTCTTATAACATGAATCGTTCAAGCACTGGCACAATTCTAAAGAACAAGGGACAAAACCATGGAACATGTGAAGTCTGCTGTGCTAATGAAGTCAACAAGAATATCTAAGGAGTGTGGTGCAGTGATAGAGGAGATGTACAAACTTCTCAGTGTGTGGATGCAGGATCGGCATCAGCACTGAGTCCCACTCAGCTTAATGCTTTATTCAAGAAAAAGCTAAAAAGCCTGTTTGAAGACTTGAGGAAAAAATGGGGTGAACAGGGTACATCTTTCACTGCCAGCCATGGATAGTTTAACAGCAAAAGCAGTTAATTTGCAACCACTTTAAGGTAACTGTAAAAGTAAAAAGTTTATTTATAGTATTTGTGTGTGTTGTTTTTTATGCTTCACGGTGTATATTTGCGTCAAAGGTATATTAAGACTCACTTGTCGGTCTTTTGACTCAATCAGACTTATGTTCTCCCAGAATGGAACTCATTTGTAACTTGGGGACTTAACTGTCTTAAATTTTTGTGTGTGTGCTGGAGATTGAACTCAGGGCATCAGGTATGCTTAAGCACATGCTACCCACCACCCTTACTGCTTTTAAAAACATTGAAAACCACTTACTTAATAAGTTTTAAATACTCAAAATACCTCACTACATGTCTTACTCTACCTATGGTTTTCAGAATAATATTTCATAGAAATCTAACACTATTAAGGTGCTGTGTGTCAGATTTGTGAAGATAGCAATACTATATAAACGCTATGAAAGATGGACAGATTAGCCTTAAATATACTTCCTCAGGTATTTATAAAAATATTGAGTTAAACAGTGCCAATAAAGGACACACACTCAGTAATTCCTTTTCTTTTTGTCCTCTGTTTTAGCCTCAAAAAGAATAACCAAAAATTTACACCAAAGAGGAGGAAGCAAGAGAACTACACTGAAAATTGGAGTGTGTACAATAGGAACAACAGCAGTAGAATGAGGGAGATTGTGAGAGAAAGAAACCTTTCAAATGACAAATGACGTAAGATACAGAGATTAACAATTACCACCCTAAACTCCTGGGACAAGCATCAGAACAAGAATATACATGTACTTTATGTGAAAAGTTCTAATTCCTACTAAAATAACTACAGCGGATAAAATGTTTACAGAGTTCCTACTTTTGACTTACCCTCCAAAGATAGTCTAATCCTATCAACTCCAAATCATCCATCATATAGGCTCTCCTTTTTGCTACTAGTTTTCCTTCTCGACAATTCACAGCTTTGAAGAATCGCTCAAAACATTTCATTCCATTTTCAGTTAATAGGGAAGGATCAAGCTGAAGCACATTACTTTCAAAGAAGTCCTTATTAATATCTGGATCTAAGTCTGGTTCATCCCCCATCAATTTGGAATACCATTTAAAACAGGCTTCACGATCACAAAGGTAAACTGCATTCTCAGCTAAGCATTTCCATATTTGTTTTGCCTGAGGAGCACATAGCCACAGTTGGCCATCCTTCAATAAAAATCTTGGAAAAACATAAAAAATGAGCAATTAGATTTACATAATTTTTATTCTGAAAGGCAACTGATCTGCATATGTATGAAACAACACAATTATCACAATTATACTTTAGGGACAAATAAAAAGATATTAGTTATTTCGAAAGAACCTATTTCTAAAATTTTATCTGGTACCAAAAATACGAGGTATTAATTCATTCAACAAGCCTATACTGGACATCCACTATGAGCCCTATTAGATCTCAGCTAGGTGATTAGGAGTAAAACACAGTACCTGAATTCAAGTAGTTTAGTGTTTGAAACCAGACATTTTGAAAGTATAGTTAATAGGTAATTTGATTTTAAAATAAATGATTTATCATTCCATTTATATGGCATTACCTGAAATGAGGTATTCAACTAAGACACTGATACTTATGAGTTAAACTTGCTTCAATTAGAAACACTTTCTGATGATCTAGTGTTCATCACTTAGCACCTGATCACATTAAACACAATCACTTACATATGATTTAACATTTTACGTTAATAATTAACAGAATGCTTATTATTCAGTGATGTTTTATAGGGTCTTTTAAGCTTTTTTGAGTATAGGTTTGAATATTAAAATTTGACAACAATGAAGGTGAGTTCCACTGTAACTTTTTTCCCCACTGTAACTTGTAACTGCAATCTCTTCCTTTTATTAGCTAATTTCCCTTAGCATTCATTTACCTACCCTGTCCTGTCTATGAAATGACACAGACACCAAAGACCTCACTTTATTCTGAATAACTTAATTTTTAGATAACATAATGGTGCTGCATGCCCAGTTACAGAGTATGGTGCATATATTTAATCTCAGTAGGTTCCTTTTTTTTTTTTTTTGGTGCGGGGTATCAAACTCAGGGCCTGTGCTTGCAAGGGAAGCACTCTAACCACTGAGCTAAATCCCTAGGCCCTCCCTCCCTTTCCATTTTAAAGTATTTTTGGATCTTAATACTACAGTCTGATACTTTCATGAGGTTTCGAACTGAAAGGGGCTTGTTGCATGTAGTTATATCTAATCCTGCTTATCTCTAATTTACAGATAAGGAAACAGAGGTCCAGTGTGATAAAAGTCAATTGCTTTCAATGCTTTTGCATTTTGTTTTTTAAACACAACAGCAGAAATCTTTCTTCAAGTGAAAGTTCCATTTGAAAATCTGATGCACAAAAGCAGAGGCACTCCATTTGTTGGGAGGGGAAAAAGAAAGGAGAAATGGGAATGAAACTTCCTCTTGGCTTGATGAGAAATCTTCAAAGAATCTACTCAAAGCCCTAAACTCCAAGTCTGAAAAACTACTGGTCTTAACATGAAGAGCATGGACTTAAGTCAGACCTAGTTGAGAAGTACAATTTCATCATATATGGACTGTGTGGTTTCAAACAAGCTACTCTAAGCCATCTGAATCGTGTTTTCTTGCTGATCAAAGGGGAATAAACCTACCTTACCGTGTTGCTCTGAAGTGTAAATGTGAAATTTTTAACACACAGCCTGAATATACAGCAGGCATTAAAATTGGGTTCCTTTGCCTAAAGTTGCTAAAGGCCATAAAGCTAAGTATTCATAGAGCAGGGGTTACAATAATACCTCTGATTCTAAATTTAAAAGTGGGGGAGGGAGGAGAAGCCAGGCATGGTGGTGCATGCCTGTAATCCCAGCACTTGGGAGGCTGAGGCAGGAGGACCACTGAGTTCGAGGCTGGCCTGGGCTACATAGTGAGTTCAAGACCAGCCTGAATTGCATAGCGAGACCCTGTTTAAAAAAAAAAAAAAAAAGTGGCAAAAAGGGTTTGCAACCACTTTTCTGTTGCAGTAAACTGAAGGGATACAATGTATGCCAAATGATAACAATGGCTCTCTGTGATTCCTACTGTAGGGAGGCAGCCACTTCTATTCAAGTGGTTGAAAAACAAAACACCACTCCATTTTAAATAAATGCCACCTTTCCGAATATTTGCAGAATAGTTTTTCTCAAATTAAAACCATTGTGTAATTACTCAAAATTTCCCCGTAAGCAAGCAGATTTCAATAAAAATAAGGCCATAATTAACAAAGCCTAGAATACCCTCTGGAACATGTATGAAAATAATAAAACACACTTATGGCAAGAACAGACTCCTCTGCTACATGACACGGTTTTTGAATCATAAGCTACCTGTCATCAGGTAAACTTTTAACTACGAAGTGATTTTTAAATCTTTACATTTATTTGTTAAAAGCTAAATTATCACTGAACTAAACCTTTGGACATTTTGCTTTGGTTTAATGGAATAAACCTGTTTTCCTCATCAGAAATGATGTTATTAACACAACTTTACCTTACTTTTGTCAGCCATTCTACAAAGTAGAATTTTAAAACCCAGCCAATAATTTTAACTATTTAATAATAAACTAGAAAATGTGTGACTCTCAAGTAATGAATTCTATACGGGAAAATAAAAGGTGGAAGAGGAAAAGACCATGCAACTAAGACCTAGCTATATAGCACATACGTTCTGCATTCCTTATCTGTGTCTTAAAGAAAGCAATACTAATTATATAAAACAAACCTAAGGAAGTTAAGCCGTTCTTGAACTTCTTGAACATGACTATATCTACTTCCCAGCCTCACAGTTTGTGGGTCATAGTCTTCATGGTCTGCAAATTAAGAAAAATCATGTATTATACACATGGACACCCACACCACTGCTGACTTCAACCAAAGGAACTGTCAGTCAAAAGTCATTAATCTTTCCTCAGTAGAAAGTAACCCAAAATCTAATAACTGGCAGTTTGATAATTTGTGGGTCCTACTCATCTCCTATTGTCCTCATAAAAATAAACTTTCCTTTTATATAACCAAAAGAAAATGATCTGTTAAAAATGTGCTATTGAAAATAATTCTTTTGCACAACCCTTGTATTCAATCTTCATACACAATGAAGCAATTTATGATTGCAGTCTGAGACCAACCTGAGTGGTCTGTAAATAGGACAATGAAGACAAAAGAATTTTCCCTTCAGTTTCTGTTGGTATACAGAAAAGTGTATTTGTGGAAAAGTTACTTTGACATAAAGAATTGTATTAGTAATTTATACTTACGAAGTTATATTAATGGAAGATGCTACCCTATGTGACCCAACTCATACAATTATCACCAACACCATGGTAATACCCAGAAAAGTGTAATTTCTCTTTAGCATTAGCTACTGACATTTCTGTGGCATACCCTGGATGTTATAGTATGTGTACATTACTGCCAATGGATTCTAACTGTGTGAGGCCTTTTAGAAATAATACAAGTTTTAAGTGTGATTAAGTCCTATTTTCTTGGAAGGATATTATATTTTTAGTTGTTAATTGCCTTAGATTCATTTTGAGTTCAGTTTTTATACACAGTATAAAATAATGATACAAAGCATCTTTTCAATACACATTGTCTATTTCCATGAAAGTCAATTTCATAAGGGCTCATGACTTGAAGCACACGCCAAGAGGAAAGTTGGAAATTTTATTCGACTATGGAATAAAAACCAAGAAACTGGAAATTCTATTTGACTATGTAAAAATTTTCTTTTACACCCCCTAGTCTTAAAGTATCTTACTAATCACTGGACTTCACTGGGGAAGTACTTTTAATACTGGTAATTTATACATGGCTTTACCTGGCAAGTTTTTAGGGGAAACTTTCAATTTTAACAATTTCAAACAAGTTAAAAACAAAAGAATTCCCTTATAACATTTACACACATTTACCAATTGTTCACATCTTGCTCCACTTGCTTCATTACTTGCCATGTATATAAATACATATGTGTAATTTTTCTAAACTATTTGAGGGTGAGCTGGACACATGTCCTTTTACCCCTCACTATTGGAACAAGTACTGTTATTTCCGAACAACAAGGAAACTAGCACTGATACCAACACTTAACCCAAGGTTTTACAATTACATACTGAATTTTTGGACCAGATAATTTTTGTTGTAGGGGTCTGTCCAGTGCACTGTAGATGTTTGGCAGCATCCTAAACTTCTTCCCTGTAGTATTCCTACTGTCACCTAAAGTTTAAGACAACCAATATAGCCTGAGACCTTAGCAAATACCCACCCCACTCCGTTAGAAAACCAAGGATTGAATCGAGTCTACATTCTAGTCTCATCAATTTTACTTTTCACAATAAAGTCCTTTGGTGCTTTCTTTCCTCCAAATCCAAAATTAAATATACCCTGCATTTGTCTTATCTTTTTATTCTTTAAATGTGGAGAATTTTTCATCTTTTTTGTTTCTTGACCCTTTTGAAAACAAGAAGCCAATTTTGTTGAATATCATTCTATTTGGATGTCTACAATGCTTCCTCATAATTATAGATTCAGGCTATAGCATTCTAACAACAAATACCACAACAGGGACAGTGTGTCTTCCTCAGCAATAATCACAATGCTAACCCTGATTACACAGGCAAAGTGGTTCTACCAGGTTTCTTCAAAAGTAAAGTTACTATTTATATCTGCCAGTTTTAGCAACCAACCCCTGCTCCCATTTCAAAATGTAACTGCCGACACTCCAGACACAGAATAGGACTCTGGAAACAGTCAATGAAAACCACACAATCATCACAAAATAAGGAGGTCCCTCAGTACTAAATAGGAATGAAGATGGCCTTCTCACTACAGAGAAGCTTTCAGACTATTAAAACAAAAAACATATGGCTGGTAATTTTCATTGCAAACATTCAGTTTCCAGTACCTTGATTTGTTAATAGTCAAATATGGAGGATGATCCATTTTTGACTTAGTTGATGAGGTGGCTGATGTCCCACTGAAAAGGAGACAAAATTAACTCAAGTATCTTTGAAAAATAGGTGTGAAGGTGGTAAATCACAGCTGAGACTACCACAAATTGGTTCTTGTCATTATAAACAGCAGACTGTCTAGAGCCCATTTTAGAGCTCATCATAAAGAGGAAGTCAACCCACACACCTGTAATCCCAGCCACTCAGAAGGTTAAGGTAGGAGGACTACAAGTTCAAGGCCAGCCTGTGCAACTTAGCAAGATCTCTCAAAATAAAAGGGCTGAAGATGTAACTCAGTACAACTTCTGTTCGAGCCACAGTACCACAGAAGAAAAAAAGTTTGCATAAAAATACAATTCCATGGTGGTAGTGGGGATTGAATCCAGGGCCACACACATGCTAGGTAAATGCTCTAGCACCGAGCTACATCCCCACCCCCTTTTAAAAATTCTGAGACAGGGTCTTACTAAGTCGTCCACCACCCCCCATCCTCAAACTTGGAATCAGCCTTTAGTCTCCCGAGTAGCTGGGATTACAGGCATGCACCATCACACCTTGCTTAAAACTCAAATTTCTCAGTAGAGTGGGGCAATTATCACAGTCTATGTTTACATTTTCCATCACCTCAAAAAGAAACTGTGCAAATCACTCCCCTCTATTATCCCCTACCCCTCACCCTTGGTGTCTGATTTGAGACCATTTAATATAACCATGTAATATGTGGTCTTTTCTGACTAGCATTTCACACTTATTGTACCATACATATTGTACCATACACTGTATTATCTTTTTAAATGATACATAGTACTTCATTGTGTAGACACATTTTGCTTATTCACCCATCAACTAACAGACATTTGGGCTGCTTCCACTTTTTGACTGTTATAAACAATGTTGCTATGAATATTCATGTAGAAGTTTTTGAGAGATTCATGTTTTCACTTCGTTAGAGTATATAACTGGGGATGGGTCATACAGTAAATTGTTCAACATTTTGAGGAACTGCCAACCCCTTTGGCAAGGTGGCTGCACCACTGTACAATCCCACAAGCAATGCATAAAAGTTCCAATTTCTCTATATCCTCACCAACACTTGCTGGTGTCATGTCATCTTACTAGGTGTGAAGTAGCGTATCTTGCTATGGTTTTCATTTGCATTTCCCTAAAAACTAATGACACAAAGCATTTTTTCAAGTGCTTATTAGCCATCTGTATTATCTCTGGAGAAATTACTATTCAGATTCCTTGCCCATTCCCTTCTTTTTGTCCTTCTTATTACTGAATGGTAATGCTCTTTATATATTCTGGACACAAACCTCTTATTAGGTATCATTTACAAACATTTTCTCCCATTTTAGGGTTTTCTTTTCACTTTGATACTGCTTTCATTTGTAGCACTAATTTTAATTTTGACAGAGTCCAATATACACCCTTACACCTTGGGTTTCTGCTCCCAACCATTTTTGCTTTCTCTAACCAAAGATTACAAAGACTCCTGTTTTCTCGTAAGAGTACAGTATTGTATTTTTGGTTAACTGCCGAAGATCTGTTTTGAGTTTTTTTTTACACATGGTATGAGGTAGAAGATCCAACATTATTATTCTTAAAGATGTGGATATCCAGTTGTTCCAGAAACATTTATGAAACAGATCCTTCCTTTTCCACTGTATATTCTTGGTGCCCTTATCAAACTCAATTAAGTATAAAAGTAAAGGTTTATTTCTGGACTGCTGATTATATTTCATTGATAGATACATCTATCTTTATGCCAACTCCCCATGATCTTATTAATAGTGCATTGTATTTTTTTTTTTTTTTGAGACAGGGTCTCACTATGTAGTTCAGGCTGGCCTTGAACTCACTATGTAGCCCTAGCCGGTCTCGAACTCACAGCAATCCTCCTGCCTCAGCCTCCCGAGTGCTGGGATTACAGGCATGCACCACCATGCCTGGCTTGTAGTAAATTTTGAAATCAAGAAGTAAGAGTCAGCCAACTGTGGTTTTCATCAAAATTGTTCTGTCTATCTGAGCCCTTTGAATTGTATCAGCTATATCAAATTTATGCAGGAAAATAAAGCAAGCTGGGGTTTTTATAGGGATTATGTTCAATCTGCAGATCAACTTCGAGATTATCATCTGTTAGTCTATTTTGTGCTGCTGTATCAGTATTTAGGACTGAGTAGTTTATGCTCACTCTCAAAATAACCTACTCCTCCAATGACACTAATCTGCATGGCCCAATCACTATTCGGCCCCACCTCTCAACATCGTTGCTTTGGGGATTAAATTTCCAACACATGGACGCTGAGGAACATATTCAAACCATAGCATTACTTTAACAGTGTTAAGTCTTCTACTCCATGAACACAGGATGTCTTTGCATTTATTTAGACCTTTAAGTTCCTTCAATGTTTTAAAGTCACCAGTGTACAAGTTTTGTACTTCTTTGGTTCAATTTATTAAGTACTTTATGCTTTTTGATGTTACGGTAATTGAAACTTAGTAACTCTAACTTTCTAATCCAGAAGGTTTTTACTCCTTTTTCTTGGCTAGTTACCCTAAGTAGAACCTCAAGTAGAGTGTTAAGTGGCTAGAATAGACAACCCTGTCTCATTCCTTGGTCTTTACAGTACAAGGGAACTATAAACACCATTTTAATTGTTCACCAAAATCTCTACTTGTTTTGCTAACACCCTTAGGCACAGCATGCTCTGGTGCAAACAGTCCCTTTAAGGATAAAGCTGAACTCTTCATCCTCACAGCTTCTCTCCTCCTCTGGGCAAAACATCTATACCTGTGTACAGGAGCCACAGGCTTCTCTCACATCTCCCTGCCTTATGAGCAGGTACTGGTATGGGGATGAAGAGGAAACCACTCTTCTTTTTCCCCTCGGCAGGGGAACTTCCAACCTAGGAGCAAGCTGAGGTGGGGATAATCAGATCTCCAGTGTTCTGAGCCTGTAATACTCGGAGTAAAGCTTTGCCTTATTAGCAGGCAGTGAGTTGGGTAAGGGAGTCTCAGTCCTCTAGGTCATGTCTGCCTAGAAAAGAGGTTGGACCGAAAAGGATAAGAAATGCTTATAACCAGCTCTTCCTAAAGTCAAACTATAGCCCTAGACTAGCGGCCGTGAGGACAAAGTGTCCTTCTTAGTCACACTTGCCCACGAGTTGCCACATGATAAAGCTGAGTATGGGGAGAAGTGAGCAAGCTGGGGCTTAAATGCTACAGACTTCCTGGTTTCTTTATTTTTTTTTCTTGAGATTTAATTGATTTTCTTGAGTAAATGCTTCCTCATTTGCTATATATCCCCTTACAACAATTTCCAGACACTTTAAATGATTATTTTAACATTTTCCTCCAGTTAAGTGGTTGTTTTGTTAAGGTCTGCTAAGCAACTCATTCCATCATTCCGAAAGTTGAAATCTCTTACCCCCTGGCTTATTTCATTCTATGTTCTACATTTATTAGTAGGCATTTTCCTTTATATCAGTATATTCATGTTATTCAGCAGGCTCAATTATTTCTTCATTAATTTTTTTTTAAAAAACTGATAAAGGAAGGTTAAAGGAAAAGTAAAATGAAAGGGAAAAAAAGGGAAAAATGTAAATAAACTTGTTGCAAATAGGGAGGGGTGGGTGAATGGAAGGGAGGGGAAGGGAAGAGGGGGGAAAACCAAGATGCATCATGTACAGGTACAAAATAACCATGTTGATTATGATCATTAGGTATACAATGTACCAATACATGTTCTTGGTAAAAAACAAAGCAAAACAAAAAAAACTATCCTCCCCACACTTAAGTATCCACAGACTGATCAGAATTAGGACAGTGTTAATAGATTAAAGAAAGCAGTATCGAGGTTATGAAAAACAGATGGTATATAATGTCAATGAGTGAAGAAAATCTTAATAGCAAAAAAAAATCAAGTGTGTATTGTGTGCCAGACATTGTTTTAATATAAATAACTTCCGTAAGGTCAAAAACCTAAATCTGTTTAAAGTCATTTTTCAAACCTAGGCAATCTGATTATGCAGATTCACATCGTTTATTTTTGTGGAGATACAGACAGTATAAGAAAGGGAAGATGGACGTGGTGGCACAAGCCTGTAATCTCAGCACACAGAAGGCTGAGCAGGAGATCACTACAAGTTCGAGGGTAGTCTGGGCTAGTCAATGAGTTCAAGGCCAATTGAAAACTACACAGTGAGACCTGTCTACAAAAAAAAAAAAAAGGAAACTGAAGAATATTCTTGTGAGCATTAAATTGAGATGAGGCTCACTGGTCACTCAAGAGATGCAAATTAAAACATTGAGATTCCATCTCACTCCAGAAAGAATGGCTACTATCAAGAAATCAGCCAGTAAGAAAAGCTGGCGGGGCTGTGGGGAATAAGGAACCCTTCTCCACTGTTGGTGGGAGTGTAGACTGGTGCGACCACTATGGAAATTAGTGTAGAGAGTCCTCAAAAAACTCAGACTAGAGGTTCCACTTGACCCAGCTATTCCCTTTCTTGGTATCTTCCCAAAAGAATTAAAAGCATCATAACACAGCAATATATGCACATTCATGTTTATACTGGCACAGTTTGTAACAGCTAAATCTTGGACAGTCCAAATACCCATCAACTGATGAATGACTAAAGAAGATGTGTTTTTCTTTTTTAATACAATGGAGTACTATTCTGCCATAAAGAACAACAAGCTTGAGACATTTCTAGGTAAATGGATACACCCTGAGACCATACTGGTAAGTGAAATAAATCGGACACACAGGTTTAAATATGGCACTGTTTCTCTAGTGTGAGAAACTGGAAGTGTAAATAAGGACTAAAATGTATTGTATTGGGAAAAGGGAAGAAACTGTTCAAGTGGGAAAGGGAACAAGGGGGGAGGGAAAAAGGAAGGGAAGGACAAGAAAAAAGACTAGAAGGAGAAAAAAATGGAAGCAAAGGTTTTGTAAAACAGGAGGGGAAGAGGGGTTGAAGGGAGGGGAGGGGAATGGGAAAAATAGCAGCAGCAAGATATATTATGTATATCTAAAATGTACTACTGAAAAAAAAATCCAACATTAAAAAAAAGAGACAAGGCAATACCATCCAGAATTTGATTAAAACAGAAAACTCTAAGGAGGTGGAACTGCACATACCATCTCCTAAGTGCCAGAGTCCCTAACCTCTAACAATAAAATGAAGTAAAACACGACATACGAATGAGGTAAAAAAAACAAGCACTGAAGTGCACATAATTTATACAGTTCCACTTTGGAGAAGTGCTGCATTGGCAACTGTGAAGGCTTTGCACCACAAAGGAGATGAAATTTTAACAGTCTGAGTCATGTTAAACTGAGCTTCAGTGTTTGGGTATTTATGTATACTGCATACAAACCTCATTTCTCTCACTAATTTTGGTTTCCTTTGGTACAGAACATACCGTGCATGTTGCATGCCTATACTGCCTTCACTGTTCTATCCTGCTGCTCAGAAGGGCCCTCGGACTGAAATAAAAAAAGACCGTTGTCTGGTGCCCACTAGCTGCCTGGTGCTTAGACTGCTTGTCTAGCTCTACCACTATTACCTAGGAGGATTCAGCTGGCCCAAAGGGAGAAATGGAAGAGTCAATAAAGAGTTGCTTAATTCTTCCTTTATGTTTATCTGAATGTAAGTATTAAGCAAAACTCTAGCGATTTATAAGCACCATGGAATTTTCTTCTACAATATCAAGAGTCCCCTCTGCTCCTCAAATGAGAAGTATGAGTTTCTTCATTTTTAATATACACCACTTGCTTTGCAGAACATATTGTAACCTGTTAAATGAGTGATACATTTAATAACCGGTATGTTCAATTCTCTAATACTGATAATACAAATTTCTCTTGTCTATGGCTCTGGGAACAAACTTCAGGTTACAAGGTGGACAGGGATGGGGTGAGGGGAACCTATGAATCTGGCATAAGATAGAGAGGAATGTGTAGTAAGAACCCATCTATATTTCAGCATACACAGATTCTGACACAACTGTTAGAAGGCCAACACAGGACCCGCATATGGCAGGAACTTAAAGCAATCAACTTAACAAGGAGGGTGAGGAAGGCAAGCACTGAGCCAAGAACCTTGAAAGGCTGGGCGGGAGTAAAGGTGGATTATTGAACCGATAAGAGAACACAGTTCCTAAAAACTACCTTCCATCTGTTAAAATTTCTCATTCCTAAGGTAATTAATGCAAAGAAATCATTATTACTGTCTTTCCATAGTTCATGTATCTTATAATACATACCTCTAGCATACAGTCTCATGCTTTCCATGTAAGTTGCAAGGTTTTCTGCTACCAAAGTAACTAGGGCATGATTGTGCTGAAGTTGATTGATTAAGTCATGGCGATAAAATACATGAGGACTTCGCTGAGTTTGACTGAAACGAGAAGAACTTAACAATATAATTAGGTAATTAAACTCTGTTGTAATCAAGAGTTTACACTATCTAAATTCTTAGCTACTAATTAAAAAACTTAAACGCTATAGTTTTAGGGGGTGGTGATTTAGTTCAGTGGTAGAGTGCTTGCCTAGCAAGCACAAGGCCCTGAGTTCGAGCCCCAGCACTCCAAACCTCCTCCCAAAACAAACAACCTCCACCAAACTATAGTTTTATCCATTACTTCCTTTAACGGCAATTTAAAATAATGCTGCAAAAACTAAGAAATTATTCTTATGTTACACAAAAACGATACATCAGCATCTTCTAACTTTACCCCCAGCAGTCTACTTCAGTGACTGATTTCTATGCCCGTACTACAGGAGTATTCTAGGCATTTGTGTTACATTACACAATTATTTTAGAATTATTCTTTTTTTTTTTCTTTTCAGTTTTTTAGAGACAGGGTCTAGCTTTACATGTAGCCCAGGCAAGCCTCGAATTTAAAGCAATCCTCCTGCCTCAGCCTCCTGAGTGCTGGAATTACAGGTGTGCACTGCCATGCCTGGCCAGAATTATGAAACAGAAACATTCCTTGCAAGATTAGATTGCAACTGTTAGTGAAGACTTTAATCAAAGAAAATGTTCTCATAAAAGTTTTATTACCTATTCAAGATATAGACTGGGAGACTTGGTTTGTAGCCAAGGTTGCTTGTTCAGTATCACCAAAAAAGATACCTGGTTTCTTTCCAATCTTTTGCCACATTCACTGAAACCAGTCAAGTTTCACAGCCACTACTATGCTAGTGGAGATGAAGTTACTGATCCTTGGTAGAGTGTATGAACTATCGTATCTATTTCCAACAAATTAATGTATTTGAAAAAAGGCCAAGTAACACACATACAGTGGGTCAAATACACTCAAATTATGTCCCTCAAATGTTACTTCCTTTTACTGATCTAAATTCCCAGCCCATGAATGTTACTTTTAAGACAAATGTCTAAATTTTGAGTGATTATTCCTATTGCTTTTCCAATTTCCTATTATTTTTTCTATCTTTTGAAAAAAATGAGGTAAGTTCAACTGTCAACATCATAACATGTATGACTTTTCTACTTCTATCCTAGACATGATAGTAATCCAGAGTTGTAATGGGCCTTGCCAATCATTTAATCTTATATGTAAGAAAAATTACTCTTTAGAAAACCTAAGATTAAATAACTGGTTTGAGACAAGTTTCACATTTCACTGTTATTTTTATTTTTTAAAAAATCGGCTCTAATTGTATTACTAGAAAATACAAGGACAAATTATTTCAATAAGCAGAATGTGGCACCTAAAATAGTATTATTTAAAGAAAGCTACTAGTATTAAAAAGAAACTTAGCTTAAAACAAGTAAAACGTGTATTTTTAAATTGCACTGCACTTTGTTATCTTTCATCATTTAAATTTCTTTGGAGTCTAATCTTCAAAATCAACTTTAAAAACTACTAAAGAAAGAGTTTACACTTTGATAACTATTCTGTAGTAGGGTAATGTTTCAAAATTAACAGACAGGAAGGATAAAATAAAATGAAGAGTTAATAGATACAACATATGCTATGAAACCATCTGGCATACTTGATGGAAGTAATATGTAACTCTGAACCAAGACCCTAAAGGCAATATCATCTTGATTCTGATACTTATCATTTAATCATGGCTTATTTCCTCATCAATAAAACAATGGTGAAGATAGCAAAAGGTTTGTTTCAAACTAATTTTTCCTTTAGTCTCCTGTCGTTCACTGATTTTCTTTCTTTAAAATTTGCTTTTTATCAACTGCTGTCATTTTCAACAGAATACATAAATAAAAATACTTAAAATTCTAGGTTTAAATCTTACCTCAAATTTTGAGGTGCTTCACCAAACAAACTACAAATTTCTCTAATTTGCTTCAATGCAGGAATAACCCATTTGTCATTTGTGCGAAGTTCTTCTATAAAGCGATCTATCCACTGGATCTTTTGTGTGTCACGGTCCTTAAACACACAATTTCAATGTTTTATATAGATCCACACTCATTCTTCTACTTTTACATAATTTTACCTCATATTATAAAATATAAAGCTTAAGATTACTATCACAAAAATTAGACTGTAACTAAAGATTTTTAAGAGCTTTAATTTCATATTTACTCCTAAAACCCCAAAAAGTAAAAGCACTATTATAAAAGTTCAGTACTGTATAGATAAGTTTGCCAGAGAGTATTTAGTTGTATCCAGTGTTTTTAAGAGATTCTACCACATCACAGAATCAAGCATTAACACTTGATTACATGTTCTACTATTTAAGAAATTCTATTAATTTTTCTTAACTTACCTATGAACAAAGAAAACCTAATTTCTCTTATCCCTCAAGTACCTAATCAGCTTTAATATTTTACAAACTATTTGAAAGAAGTATTTCTGTACCATACCTTTGACAATACTACCCCTAGTAGCCTGTTCTTTGTACCATCTTTCTCCCAAGGAGACTCAACCGATTCATAAAACCTTAACGTAGAGCCCTAAGGAAAGGAAGGCAGGCTTATATGAACAAAACTAATTATTGAAGATTATTTAGAAAACAACAACAATGTTAGGATTATCTGGATCTATCTTGCAACTAAGCTACCCTAAATGTGAAGGAGAAAGGTCACAGAAAGTGAGCAGAACAGAATATTCTTACCTGGGAGCAACTATAATCTAGTATTTTTATGTGGGCACTAAGAGCCAGGTCCATGATATCTACAGGCACATCATCACTGTGGGCCAGATTCCACAGAAGGTTCAATACTTTGTGTGCCATCACACCATCTTTATCATCTTCTGCAAGGCGACGGATCAGCTCAAGTAGCTTTTCACGTTGCTTTTTACTTGCATTTGTCCAACTGGCCTAAAAAACAATTTCAATGACATAAAAATAACCCATATTTGGTTATCTCTTCTTAAACAGTGTTATGGAATTAACTATATTCAGGTCATTGGAAAAACAACATAGATGGGTATAGAATTATTCAAGGGACACCAGAGAGACAATAATATTCACAGGCCAGAGATAAATTCTAGGAAAAAAAGAAAAACCTCTGTTTACAGTTAAATACTTTAGCAGTTTAAAAACTTTCTCAACTTCAGTTTTAATGGACATTTTGGGCTGGAAATTTCTTTATTGTGCAGGGTTATCCTGTGCATTGTAGGATATTTAGCAGCATCCTTGGCCTTTATCTAGCAGAAGCCAGCATCAACTCCCCGAGGTGAGGCAACCAAAACGTTTCCAGACACTGCCAAACACTGGGGATCATGGAGGCGGGTGGCACAAGCACAGAGTAGCCTCCCACTGAAAAGTCCTTAGATTCAGCCTGCTACTTGTAATTTTATATTAGAAGATGACAAAGAGAGCTTACATACGAAGATTTTCATAACAAATGAAAAAAGCCAACCAGCACTGTGCATCACACATTTAAAATCTAAGTTATAAACCAAGAAAAAGAAAATAATATACAAAGAACTGATACAGGTAGGAGAGAAGACTGTATAATGATTCAATTTAGGAGATAGAATATTCATTAAAAAACTTTTTTTTGGGTGCTGGGAATTGAACTCGGGGCCTTGTGCTTGCAAGGCAATCACTCTAACCACTGAACTAAATCCCCAGCCCCACTTAAAAACTTTAAAATGAAAAAAAAAAATTAAATGTAAACAACAACCCTCTAAAATGAAGTTTTCAAATGTCCAGTTAATATGGTCATCACAACTTGGGAAAGAGAGGGGCACTGGTGGCATTTAGTAGCTAAGTGATCAGGGATGCTGTTAAACAACATGGGAAAAGTATTATGTACAAAGCTGCGAATCAGTGCTTACTGATAAGCTAAAACGAACCTAATGGCAGAGAGTAGAATCACTAAATAGTTTTTATCAGTTTTGGGGATTGAACCCAGGGCCTCACACATGCTAGGCAAGAGCTAAACCCCTAACCCCTTTGTATTTTCAGACAGGATCTCACTAAATTGCCCATGTTGGCTTTGAAATTACAGTCCTCTTGAGTTGCTGGGATTATAGGTGTGTGCCACTGTGCCAGGAAAGAAGATCCTCTCAATGGAATTATCACACACATTTACAATAGCAAATATGGGATAGCTTCAAAGACAATTAGAAGATAACCCGACACACACACACACACACACACACACACACACACACGGGTAGCTGAAAAATATAGCATGTTCAATCTCATTACTGATCAAGGATTTCAAAAACCTTAATACCACAATGAGGTAGTATTTTGCACCACACAGACCTCAAACATTTAGAATGCTGACAAAAACAAGCGCTGCCAAGGATGTAAAAACCTTGATGAAACTTTAAATTGCTATAACTACTTTAGAAAGTCTTGCTTAGTACTGAAACATTTTAAAACTAGACCCTGGGTCAGGAACCTAAGTAAAATCTAACTGAGAAGTTGGGATCATTTGGTTGCAATCTATGAAGAACTATAAAGAGACTCAAGACTTCATGCTTCCTCTGGCAACCTTTACTAGAAACTTTCAAGGAATACTCCATAAGAATTGCTACTTTTACTAACACCTCAAAAAACAAACAAAAAAGTTCTTGTCAACAAATGACAAGTACTCAGTAAAGATTTGGTAAGCCAAGGGAAAAACTACAAGAGAATTATAATATTTAGACCATGACTGTATTTAGCCCATCCTAAGCAGAAAATGGTCCAGGAGCCAAAAGAACAACTTTGCTTCTTCCATTTTGGCTATCACTGTTCATGCATGCACCACCACTTCAGAAGTCATCACAAGATTAAAAACAAATGGCAATTAACTGTAGGGTGCCCGTGATAACGGATTCTACTATTTGCTCAGCTACCTTTCATATACTTTAGTGGATGAAAGAAAAATGTGCAGAATTTTACTTTAATATAGATAAAAAGATACTTAAAATGCACAAGATTCACTCAGTACCTCCTTCCTAAGTAAGTTTTTCCATAAGGCAGAAGTTTACAACTTTAACATGCTTAAGACTCATCTGAGAAACTGGCTTAAAATACAGACTGCCAGGCTTCATACCTAGCAATTCTAATTTTATATGCCTGGGGTGGAAACCAGTAACCAGCCCCCCCGCACTGTGAAATACACATCCAGGAAAGTACAAACATATGTACCATTATTACAGTACATAATGTAAACATCTGTGTTAACTATTAACACAAGTCAAAAATAACACATGGTAAGCAGCACCCCCGAGCCAGCTGGGACCATTTCTGAAGTTTATGTTAATATAATCAAGGGATATGAATTAGTGTGACTTTATTCCTTTCTCCAACCTTCTACTAATTATAATTAGACCCATCCGTGTGGTTTTTGTTACTCTAATGTATTCACGCTCATTGCTGTGAAGTACTCCATTATAAAAACATTCCACAATTTATCCTTTGTGTTGTTCATCCATTCTATATAGTTTTTAGCCTTTATAGTTCTGTGTTTCTGAACATGTATTCATTCCAGTGAACATATGCTTGAGATTTTCAAGTATATATTCAGAAGTCAAACCGGTAGTCATGAGAATTTTGTATTTTACCAGAAATACCAAACTATCTTCCAAAGTATTTACAGCAACTTATATTCCCACCAGCAGTGAGTATAATTGTTATTTTAACAAGAAAACTTTAGCGATCTAATAATCTAATGCTACTTGTTAAGAGATCATCCCTTTGAGAATACTGCCTTTAGGTTTTATGTTTTTAATCCACAAATTCACTAACCACTTGGGTTTTTACAAATTCAACCTCAGCCATTGATGGGAGACTGCTACATAACATGGTCTTAAAAAAAGCACATGATGATACAACGCAGACACTGCTGTCAGGGTCTTAGGCTACCTGATGAGTTACATTTCCATTCAGTCATGTTTTGTCTGGGCTTACGCACCCAGAATACCATGGTGTTCATACTCCCTTGTGGTCATCTCTTAGTTTTCACTGTAATCAATGATCTATCCAGGCAGTCCTATAGTTCACGTCAAGCTATCACCAAAATGCCAACTGCCAGGGAAAGAAATGCAAAACAATAACCTGAGGTTTTTTTTTTTTTTTTTTTAAACTGGAAGACGACACTTTATTTTTGAAGGTGGAGATGAAGGGGGAAGAGAAGGACAGGATAGAGAGCTACTCCACAAGGAGGGAGCATTCAACAGCAAGCAAAATACTCCAGTAACCTGAGTTTTGAAAGAGAATGAGATTCCTTATTTGAGGGCTATTGCAATCCATTACAAAATTAAAATCAAGTTCTCATTGGAAAACAATGGCATGGCAATGTCACCAAAGATTGTTTAATGGGATTTCTATTTGTTTATTGGCTAGGAACAATTCACAAACCTAATGAATTAATTCTATTTTTAAAAAAGCGGTGGGGCTGGGGATCTAGCTCAAGTGGTAGAGTGCTTGCCTAGCAAGCCCAAGGCCCTGAGTTCCATCCCCAGCACGTCCCTCACTGGAAGAGAAAGAAAGAAAGAAAGGAAAGAAAGGAAAGAAAGGAAAGAAAGGAAAGAAAGGAAAGAAAGGAAAGAAAGGAAGGAAGAAAGAAAGAAAGAAAGAAAGAAAGAAAGAAAGAAAGAAAGAAAGAAAGAAAAAAAAAAGAGGTAATGACTTTCCTTGCTAATAATTACCTTAAAGCAGTCAAAAAGATGATCAAGTTGTTCAGGTGAAAAATCCCATGCTAATTTTGCCAGCAGATCATGTACATTCTTCACAATGGCTTCATGTTTCCCTGCCTAGAAACAAAACCGAAGAAACAAAAACAAAAGCACGGCATGTTAGAAGTAATAATACCAGCATATTCATTGCTGAAAATTGTGAAGATATTCCCATCACTTTCATTTAACTGTGTCACCTACAATCCCTAATATATATTTTTACCTTCGATTTTTTTTTGGGGGGGTGGCAGGGTCTCACTCTGTAGATCAGGATGGCCTTGAACTAGCAGCGATCCTCCTGCCTCAGCTTCCTGAGTGCTGGGATTACAGGCATGTGCCACCACAGCTGGCTACTTATTTTAAAACTACCCACAAACTGCAACTTTTGCCAAATTAAAAAAACATGAAATATCTTTAAAAATATCACTGGTAATTTTAAAAAGTTTCCTGGCAGGATTTCTGTAAATATAACAAGCATTTAAATGTTTTAAAAGTCAAACAATGCAAGCCTATATTCCATTTCATGATGACTACTATATTTCTTTAGTTTTTAGCAGCTTTCATCTAAAAACTAAATAAACCATCACCTTAAATTCCTTACCTGTGCTGCCCAGATATTATCAAGATCTTGCAAGGTCAGAGCCTTTTCTTTGATGACAAAACGAAGAATCTTCTCTAGCTTCTCTACATATTGTGGCTGATGAAGACTATCTCGCAAGACTATGGATAAAATATTGTTCTGCTGTATCCATTCCTAAATGTAATTTAAAAACTTGTTTTAAAGCAGAAACTAAAACAGAAGTTGTTCTTCAAAATGTATTATTCACATTACTAAAAGAAATCCCAAAATACACTAAAACTATGAAAAAAAAATTGCAATTTCTTAACACCTAATTTTGTGCATACAGAAACGCTTCATAAATTAGAAGCATTAAAAAGCTTCTATTGTGCGGGCTGGGAGTGTAGCTCAGTGGTACAGCATGTGCCTAGTGAGCACAAGACCTTTGCTTCAACACTCAAAACCAAAAATGAAACAGAAAGATTTTTTTTTCCTTTTTGGTGTTTTGAGACAAGGTCTCACTATGTATCCCAGGCTGGCCTCAAACTTCTAGCGATCCTCCTGCCTCAGCCTCCCAAGTGCTGGGATTACAGGTGTGCACAACCGGGCCCAGCAAAACAAAACAAAAAAATCTAAAAAAGATTCTACATTGCATTACTTTCTCAGAAGAACATCATTTAAGTGCAACCATCACCATGGTTTAGGTAGGATATGCACAGGACCATTTTTTGGATCTTTTGTATTAATTCTGCCCCACAACTGTTTATATTAGGTGAAAAGGCACTTTTTATTTTTCCTTACTTTTATTTATTAACTCATTACCACGTGCCAGACACATATTGCTTATCCATTAGCTCTTTTATCTTCCAAAAAAAGATCCTAGTGAGGGACACGTTATCCCTTCTAATGAAAAGCAAATGGATCTGCAGGTGCTATGCTAGAACTGTAATCTGAATCAAATCTGCATGCTTCCATTGTCTGTTCCTATAACACTAGGCTATTTTCAGTTGTCTACAATCTATAGCAATAAAGTGCTAACTCAGGATTTTTTTAAAAAAAAGGTAGCAATCTACACTGTATGATTTTTACAGTACTCATCGTATAGAGCATAAAAAGAAATCAGGTCAAAAATGTGCTACAAAAGTACACTCCCCAGCTGATAAGGATTAGTTTTTAAAACTGCAAATCTGTTGTAGATAACTTCCTAAAATACAATTTTAATATACGTGCTGCTGAAGCAAGCACAACTTCCTAAAATACAATACTAATGTGGCATCAAATTATTCTAATTTTTGTCTTAAATAGATTCTTATGTATTAAAATGAGAACCAAGAGACATACTGCCATTCTTTCAGCTGTGAGCCACTCTTCCTCCTCAGGATTACCATGCCGATGTGTGTAGTACGATACACTAGAAATCACCTTATTAACTTCATTCAGTGCGTTCATCTTTCCATTGAAAGAAGAAATTTGTAATAATCTACAGGAGAAATTCAGTGATAAGTATGATTCTAAAAATGCACGTACATGACTACTTCAAGACATAAGTAACTTACCTAAGTATCATTTTTAACCTAAATATTTCTAAGTTTTTTACAGTTTCTTCTTGTCCTGGAACCCTTGAAGCTAAATTCTTCAAAGATTTAATAATCATGGAAAGGGCATCATTTTTGGCTTCATTCTTTGCTTCTTTTTTCAGTTCTTCATCAGTTAAGTTTTCTAAAAACTGTGGAACCATTTCTATTATTGGAAGAAAGTACTTTTTCACTGTATGAAGAGTGAGAAACTCATAGCACTGTCCAAATGGTCTGAAATAAGAAAGACATGAAAAACTTCTAATACTCAATTTCTTAACAATTTAAGACTAAAAACTCTTGAAAGTTTATTATTTAAACCCACAGCTGAATAACTGAATTTTTAAATCAAGCAATAATATTGCAATTTCAATAATGCAATAGACATTCACTTAAAACATAACTTACTTAATAAGGGCTGCAATTATTTGGACGTTTAATGCTGATCCATTAATAAATCGGTCATGCAATATTTGGAACCCATTTAAAGTGCCAAATTTGTTGAGAAGATCCACTAGCCAACCCTACAATACAATTGGGGGAAAAAAGTTAACTTCCTGCTTTTAGGAGGAAAATAGTACTATCTTGATTGATACATTAACAGAAACAGTGAATTCAAAACCAATTATGTCAAACCATTTTTGAAAATACTTCAAAATACTGCATTGTGTTCATACTAATCCCACCTGTGCAACAGAAGCAGTTCATTAGCCACTACAGATTGATCACTAGGGCACAGTTCTGTTCATACCAATACAGCTGATGAAGAGAATTAGAAACCATGCTTCTATTTCAATGATCCCATCATAAGAGAGTATCTTCTATCTGAAAGGACTCTATACTAAAATAAGCAGATAAAAAGACTTCAAAAAAAGAAATGAAGAAAAAGCCACTTAGTAACTAGTCCAGTAAATTCTGAATCAATTTCTTATTGTAGTTGTAAATATTAAGATTTCCCAATGAACACAATAATCTTGAAGCCTCAGTGCAATTTATCAATTATAAACTAACCCCTGGTGGGAATGTGATAAAGTGGTAAAGCACTCACTTGTCTACCATGCACAGGGCTTTCTGGGTTCTATCCCCAGTACCACTACAAAAAAAAAAAAAAAAAGGAACAAACAAACCGACCAACTCCCAGTATTATTACCCCTGGCACTGATAATATCTACTGTACCTAAGGAGAACATGCTGATTCATACTTCTGCTGACTTTTTATGAACGCACTCAGTTTTTATCTTCGAACTAGCAGTGTACACCACTATGGATTGTCTGTCAGTGTCTTTAAGGAAGAGCAGAAACTCAAAAGTACAATGCAGCTGGGATAGGTAACAGTTGTATAGTTAAAAGCATGTTTATGTGCAAAAATTTAAGATGAATGAAAAGGTTATGTAAGTATTAAATGTGTCTAATGTACCTAAAGCAACCTTTTTTTATCTTGCCTTCCTTTAATGGGCCACATTTTAGAAACCACTGAAGAACAATGTGTGGAAAAGAGGCAATTTCTCTACAATTTCTACCATGTAAAAAAAAATCTAGAAAGGGGGAAAATGATAAAAGGTTTATTGTTAGTATTTAAGAAGAAAATATGGTAGTTATTAAATTTTATATTAATTTAAATCAACTAAAAATCTCTACCAAGTCCACTATCCTATTTCAATCTAAGTTCGTTATTTTTCTACCTTTTTATTTTGGTAAGGCTCTTTCAAAACAATTAAAATTCCGAGTACTTAATTTACCAGATCCTTTTTGGGATTCAGAAATTCTGAAGTACATGCTGGTTACATAACATAGTTTTATTTCTTCAGTAACTAGAGATAAGACTTTTGAACTATATACTTAGTAGTTATATATACTGTGTGTGTGTGGACACGCGTGTCTGTGTATATAAATAGCAGGTGTACATACAGTAAAGAATTGGTTGAAAGCTAATCTTTCCTTACTTCTTCAGATGAAATATATGTTTATGTAATTAAGAATTCTCAGAGTGCTTCAAATTGAAATGTAGTTAATAAGCTAGCTTTAGCAGCTGCAAACAAAAGCTTTCCTTATCTGGCTCTAAGCTGTCAAGACTGGAAGGGGAAGACCAGTTGCTTTACATGAAAATGATCACACAGCCTAGAACTTGTCATATCCTTCAAATGCAGTTTTACCCATACTATTGCCATACGAGTTCCTTTTTTCAAAGATAGTACAAGTGAATTTTACCTAAGACCTTCAACCAATCGAATTTGTAACATTCTGAATAAAACTCACTTAAACATCTTCAAAGATCCTGGGGGGAGGTCGGAGGCAGAGGTAATGCCACCACAGACAAGTTATTTTCTCACAGACAGTCCTGATAGTTTTAGTTTTGTCAAAGGTCAAAAGTTGAGGCCATGAAGTTCAATTTGGGGGGTAAGGGGCATTGTAAAGAGAAGAAAAAGTGAGACAAGACCTACCCAGAACTCCAGGGCATGATTAAGTAGTACGGCTCAAAAATATTCCCTAATCCAAAAATCCAAAAATTTGAGCAATAATGCATCTCGAATTTTTGGATTATGGATGCGCAATCAATGAATCATTTATGCAAATATTTAAAAATCTAGGGGAAAAAATTCCAAATCTGAAACATGTATGGTCCTACGCATTTCAGATAAAGGATGTTCAACCTGTACCACCACTGGAGAATAAGACAAAAAAATACATGGACATTTACATTTCCTTGAGTTCACTGTATCTTGGTGCTCGTATACACCTAGGATTAGTTGGAAAATTCTGCCAAATACATCTTTTAATCAATTTTCAAAAAAGCTTATAGAAGCTGGGGGCAGTGGTGTACACCTGTAGTTATAGCTACTTGGGAGGCTGAGGCAGGAGGAACCCACTTGTCTAATATACATGAGGCCCTGGGTTCAATCCCTTAGTACTGCAGGAAAAAAAAGAAATATGCATATAGATGAAAATTTTGTTTTGGAGATTCTGGAGTTTTACTTTGATATTAATCTGATCTACTCAAGCAAAAGCAAGCCATCTAGTGGCAATAATATGAACAGGGAAATAGCAGAAAATGTCAGCTCTAAATTCAACACATTTTTGATGATTTCAGCTCCTAAAAAAATAAACCCAGCACTGTATGAGAGTTCAAATTTTTGTGGGTGGTTAGAAAACTGCAAGATCCACAAAACCAAAATTTTTAAAATTTTAAAACTGGGCTAGGGATTTAGCTCAGTGGTTAGAGTACTTGCCTTGCAAACACAAGGCCCTGAGTTTGATCCCCAGCACCAAAAATAAATAAATAAAAAAATTTAAAACTGTATATTGTTTAATATTTATTAAAAGAAACAATTTAAGAATACATTTTCAAAAGTATAGTAAAATAAAAGATTTATAAAAAGTATATAATCTGCTTATGCTGATACAAGGAAGTTTAAATATATCTACAGGAAAAAATATTTAAGTGATTTAAAAATTTTACTATTTTGCTTTATAATTTCTATAAATTTACCTTTGTTACAAACATCTTTTTTGTTTTTGAGACAGGGCCTCGCTATGCAGTTCAGGCTGGCCTTGAACTCACGGCAATCCTCCTGCCTCACCCTCCCAAATGCTTTGATCACAGGCCTGCACCACTGCGTCCGGCTACCTCTGTGATATTATGCATTTACAGGATATACTTGATTTTGTAGTCAAAAATCTGAGAATGTGAAAAATGATTATGGCCTTACAGGTCAACACCTGAGGCCTTTAATCACAGAACCAATCTCTTTTCTACTTTTATTACAAAAGAAAAACATGATCTGCTTTGTATTAACCCAGATGATTATTACGTTCAAAGAGGCTGGGCATAAGACAATGGGTATGAACTATATATGGGAAAAGTTAAAAAAAAAGATGGCCATAAACACTGAACTACAATGCTATGGCTGTGCAAAAAGGTTCCTCATCCCATCTACTTTCATATAAAGTCTCAAAGCAAATTTGATGGTTAGATTTTACCTCAACACAGAAAAACTTAGTAGTTGACGCTAAATATTATACCTTTGGTTAAAAAAAAGAAGTCCATAATACAAAATTAAGCAGAATCCCTTTAAGAGTAATATGAAACTTTTCTTTACCATGTTAACAGGAGGTTCAGATTACGGAAAGATCTGTGGCACAGTAAAACAACTGTAAGTTTTAATTTTGAATATAATAAAGCAACACACCTTTGGTGATCGAGGGTCTGGAGAACGAGCGAAGAGTTCATCTTCAGGCAACTGAACACTCGAGGAAACAGATTCACACGGACGTGTACCATTGTAGATATGAAATTTGCAATGAGGATTTAAGGCCATGGCAAGAAGTTCTAGAAGTGGAAACCAGTCTTGGGACAGCTTGGCCACACATAACTCCACTAGCCGATGAGTATTGTTAATAATACATCTCTGTTATACATGGGCGAAAGGTGTTTAGAATATCAAAACATTGCAATTTCTTTTTTTTTAAACATTGCAATTTCAAACAAATATTATATTGTAAGATTATTTTATAATCTTAATGATTTCTCCATGTTTCTATACTGATCCTTTGAGTTATATTGAATTTCACTAGTACTGGAATCAAACTAATTAAGACACATTAGCAGTTCTTTACTTCACATCTTATACGGTACCTACTTTCATAAGCTATTTATTGTGGCTTAAAAAACAAAGTAGGTGTCACAAATTACCAATTTCTGCTGTATGCTCACAGACAAGATACAAATCATCATATTTTCCTCTTTGGAATTTGTGTACCTGAGGCAGCAATTCTAAAACCCGTCAACTACCCAAGATGGAACAGATTCACTATCCTCAATGACATCACTTTCAAACTTTCCATTTCTAAGCCTGTAATATAACCTATTATATACAAGGGGTATATACAGTGAATATTTAAATTTTAAAAGACCATATTACGGTAAGAGACACATTGCCAAGAATGTATTTGAAGCAAGGAAGAGGATATTTTGAGTACTCTAATGGAAATTAATGGCAATTTATCTTTTATTGTAATAAAAATTTTAAAATGAAACATTCACTGTAGTTTTTGATCACCTTTTTGTACAATAAATCAGAAGATCCTGGAATTTTTATGCCATGATCACGGCTGGGAAATAGTTCATAGATGACAAAAATATCTGTTGTTTTACAACTTACAACCATTTCCACAGTAAAGAGACTTGGACAAATTACAACATTTAAAAAGTCCAACACACAAATCTTTTACTTTTTAAGACCTCTGAAATCTGACTATTTTATAATCAATGAGTTACTAAAATGTTTGTAGAGATCTGAGTTTACAACTAAGTCACTTCAGGACAATAATAACCTGTTACCACTTTAAATACTCCAGTTGGGCTTATGGTTCAATTTTTTAGATCATTTTTTTCTCCCTGTACCACGTGCCAAAGTTGAAACATACAAGTTTCTTGGCTGTCCCCTTCCGCATGATGAGCAACCATCTACCTTTACAGTGACCTTTCTGGTGTCTCAAACGTGTGCATGTATATTCCCTATCTTGGGTGTTTTTCTTCCTTAATGGTACCATAAAATAATGGTGCATCTTACAACTGGGAGCCATATCTTCTATGAAATGCAGTGACTTGTCTATGGTCATGAAGCACTTGAGAACCCAGGAGAAAGATTAAACGTAAGTTTTCGCACTCTACATCTCATGCCTTTTTTTTTTTTTTTTTTGAGACAAGGTCTTGCTATGTAGCCCAGGCTGGCCTTTAACTCACAGGGATCCTCCTGCCTCAGCCTCCCAAGTGCTGGGATTACAGGTGTGTGCCACCACACCTGGCTCATGCTCATTCTTAATGACCATGCTGCCTTTAACAGAGGCATAAAAAATTTTAAAAAGGTTCATTTTTATACTTTTAATTCAATTAATGGACCAAATATATATAGCCAAATATACCTGACCCCAATCATCTCCTTCTCAGCCTAGGGATCACTATGTAAATCTGATTTTTTAAAGTCAAATGGAGGACTCACATGAATTTCAAATTTCCAGCCACTCACTGCTTCATCTGTAAGGATTTTAGTGAATGATATTGTTAGCCCATCTCGAAAAAATCGCTGACACGCTTCACTTTTAACATCGAGGCCTATGAAAAGAGAAAAAGTTAATGTGAACAAAACCAAGAATTTCTCTAGTTGTTCTACAATGTCCAATTATATTAAAAAAGGAGTAAGTAACTTGAAATTGTTCAACTGACAGCTCGCAAATGCAGAGTTAAGTTGTGGGGGACTCACATTATTGTAAGAGGCAAAGAAAATAACGTACTGTCAAGTTATTATCATTTCAAACTTCCTATACTGTGTATCACAAGGTAACTTGACTCACAAAGAAAAATAATCAGCAAATTAAAAATATAATTATGTAAAAATACACTAAACCTAGTAATACTAATTGAAAACATTAAAAATTATGACACTGGACCTTAAAACACAAAATGGTTGTCAATAGTATGTGATATGGAATCTAAATACGTCACGGCATTTTACTCACTGAAAATAAATTTTAAAACATTCACAACTTTTAAAAATCTTATCTTGTTCATAAATCACCCATTTAGCACCCACATCCTTATACTATTCTGTAAGTCTGTTCAAGTACGATGAATTGTTTCATTTTATTAGCCTCTGTCTGAATGTATATATGCTATCTTTGCTTAATTTCATCTTATTTCACAGACAATAAAGCCATGTGCCACCAAACGTAAAGAACACTTATAACTCTTAAAGACAAAATGAGAAACTACTCAATTTAGATAGTCCCATTTCCCACCCAGTGGCAGGGATTGAACCTAAGGCCTTAGCACTGAGCTGCACTGCCAGCCCCCCTTTTAAATTTGAGACAGGGTCTTGCTAAGCTGCCCAAGAGGGGCTCAAACTTTCGATCTTTCTGCCTCAGCCTCCCAAAAGTGCTAGGATTACAAGTATGTCCCATCACACCTGGTGACAATATTTGATTATGACTGTACAATAGGGAGGACATTTAAACTTAAAAAAGTAAACCTTGTTGTACATTAGTCTTAAGAAAACTGCTAAATTGGTAAATGTATAAACAAGAAATTTGAGTAGTGGAAAACAATTATAATTTGGTTAACTTTCAGTTTGTTATTTTTATGAGATTAATAAGGCATAAGGACACATTCTTTACAACATTCACAACAGGGCCATAATTCCTATGTCTCGGTGCAGGGTGGCATAAACCACCAGCAGTACATGTATAACTGTCCCACACTGGGCAGAGCGGGACAGTCTCACTGGGTGGTTCAAGGCAGTGGAAACATGTTACACAAAAAGTAATTATTAAAAGATAAATGAAATTTTCCCCTTGTCGGGGAGATGGATTCAAGCAAAATACCAAAGATGTACCTACTGATAGCTATAAAAGGGATGCAAACTTAAGAGGTTCGCCACCACTGGCTAGAGGGTGGTCTTAGGACACTGGAGGCATGCCTTCAGAGGTAATCCTGGGACACTAGTATCTCTTGCCCTCTCTTGCACTTCAAGGTCACCAGGAGGTAACATTCCTCCACCCTGTATTTCCTACCACAATGATAAGCTGTCTCATCATGGGCTCAAAGCAACAGGGCCAACAGAACATGGATGAAACCTCCACCGCTGTGAGTTATAAGCTCATTACCTCAGGTATTTGTTACTGTAAAACCTAATACAAATGGCTATCTTATTTCAGAAATTGAAATGTTACTGCTTTTTAATCTCCAATGCCTTAGAAATGAGAACTACAGTAGTTCTCTGCTAAGATAATTCAATTGTACCTAGAGTAAAGTAACTTAAAGAAGGATTAATTCCTATGTTGTTTTACTTCTGAACAACTGAATAAAAATACCGGATTCCTTTTCATTGGCTTTTAAATTTTTTTATAACACAGAATCTCATCTTTTAAATCTTTTAGAGAAAAATCGCACCATTTTTGTGCATTAAAAAAAAACATATGTAATTTAGTTTTAACATGGAAATCCTTATTCAAAGGATCACAGATGAAGACTCTACTAGGTACACAGGTCCTTTAATTCACAAAGCGCAAGTGTACAGAATTTATAGATTTACACAGCACAGATCTTGAGACCAGAAATGGCTCAGGATAAACACACACACACACAGAGCCAGCTGTATCTGAAGTTCATACCATCTATCAATTAGAGTACTTAATTGTAAAATGTTCTTTCGTGTATTATCATTCCCATAAAACAGATGGGACCCTAGTTTAAAAAATAAAGTGTAACCTTTGAGTGACAACCCTTTTACAAATAGGACTATACAACAGAGTCACTTAGAAATATGAATACACACAAATTGTATGTCTTAACCTCAGAGTTCATAAACACCCTTGAAGGCTGTCCAAAGGACACAAGCCTGTCCTTATAAGCCACAGCTAGTCATTGTAATAGGGATAAAGTAAATTATATCTAGTAGCATACATTATGGGAAGTATAACATCAAAACTTACCTTTCTTACTAAGATCAATAGCAGCTTCTAAAAGCACTTCTAATTCCCCTTTCGGCAAAACTGGAACCACCCATCGAGGCCTAAGAGATTTTATAAAATAAAAAGATGCTTACTGGTTGCAACTTTAAGAGGCACTATAAATGAGTTACTAATTATAATTACTTACCTTGCTGTGAAAATATTAATACTAAAATAACAAAGTACTATATTAAAAGAACTAGGTTGGCAAAGTATCCGCTTTGTGAGACTAAGCACCATCTATTGTCTTTACAAATAGAATTTTTAAAAAAGATGTTATCAAACAAAAGACACTGCAATGAGAGAGGGAATAAAACTAAATCATTTTATCCAGCAACCAATCTGCCAATAAGAAAAAAGCTTCATAAACTCTAGAAAAGGGAAACGCCACAGTTCCCATTCTACTTCAGAAACACACCAACTAGGATCACCATTAATCTAAAAAGCTGAGAAATTTGGTTGTTTTTCTTGTATGTGATATACACTAAAAAACCAAAACCAACTCACCTATTGATCATATCATCCAACTTTGCCAAGTCAGTATGTGGAAATGCAGGTTCCTCATCTTCAATCTGTGGTGGGGCATCACCTTGACCTTGTTCATCTGGGGGAGTTGCCGGGGAATTTTCATTGGAAGAATCAGGCGATGAAGTCTTGATTAAAAAATTAAATATCCAGATTTAAACTTCTATAATGTATGTCCAATATTCAGCAATTTAAACATCAATGGAGATCAATGTTGCAAATTTTGAAAAAATATTGTAATTGCTATAAAGTTTTACAAATGATATCAATAAAAGTTTATGGGTTTCATTTCATCCTCAACAGCCTAACAAAGTATTCTACTTTTAATAGATAAGAAAACAAACTCAGTAAGATCACACAGCACATACTCAGGAGTCAGGATTTGAAAGTCTATTCTAAAGTCTATGTCCATAACCAATTTATACCTCTTCTCTGGTTATACTTTCTATTAAATGAGCCCTATAATGATATACAAATTATTGTATATGTATTTATAACATCTACTTTTTAAAACTGAAAGTAAAGGAAAAAATCTAAATATTTTTCTGTAATTTTCCTACTCTCACATTATCCAACAACAGTAACTTAAAAACATCATGATTGTAGTTTCTAAAGTCAGTCACATTAATAGGGCTAATTTTCATTTCTGTCATTTCTTATTTATTTTTAGCACACCTCTTTCCCTCAACTGCAGTTGTATATAGCATTTTCATAATAAAGTAAATAAACTTTTATGACCCTTACCCCTCCCCGCCATGGTACTGGGGATTGAACCTCGGGCCTCGCACACGTCAAGAAAACATTCTACACACTGAGCAATACCTCCAGCCCACAATCCTTATTTTTAATTTAGAGAGCAAGTAGTATTTTTCTCCTTCAAAATGAAACCAACCTAGGGACTGGGGATTTAGCTCAGTGGTAGAGCACTTGCCTTGCAAGCACAAGGCCCCGAGTTAAAAAAAAAAAGAAACCAACCTAAATTTTGAATTTATTTTGACTTATATGTTCTCAAATTTTCTAGTCACCATAGGTTGACAGCCCTTTTAGAAAAGAGAGCCTCTTTCCCTGTCATTTAAGCACCAATTGCATAGTTACACAATCAAGAGAGTTGGATAAGTAAATGCTTGCATGAAAATGGGTGGTATACCACTATTAATATGTTCTACTGAAAGTTTGTACATGAACTCATAAGGTCAAGTAGCAATTACGTGGTGAATTTTTATTTGCGATGCAGACAGTGAGCAGGTGCCACACAGCTAGCCTTAAGGCACAGGATTCAAGTGTTAAAACCCCAAAAGAAATAACTGATTTCAAATATGTTAACTTTAGAAACTCGATTTAAAAACAAAAATTTTCTCCCAGTATATATTAAACATATGCTCACAGAAAATATAGGTGCTGCTGAAATGAACACTGCTCACAAAAAATATAAAGACAAAAAAAAAAAAAGATTTAAAACATCTGTAGTAGAAGCTTGGCACAGTGGCTCGTGCCTATAATCCCAGCTCCTCGGGAGGTTGAGGCAGAATTGCCAAATTTGAGGCCAGCCCTGGGAGAGACTATCTCAAAATAAAAAAAGGGCTGAGGATATAGCTCAGAGATAAGGCCTTGCTTTAATTTTTTTTTTTGCTTTAATCTCTAGTACTTCAAAACAACAAAAACCTGTACTATCACACCAGTGACAGTTATTTCCTGTGATCTTTATGAGCTAAATGAAAACTGTACATATATGCACGAATTTTCAATAAAATTAAGATTACACCTGCTTACATTTGTGTCCTTTCCCATTAGACATCTGAGTATTCAAATTTTTAATTATTAAGAATACATTAAAAAATTAATGGCCAAGTTGGGCACAAGGATGTACCTACAGCCCCAGCCACCTGAGACACTGAAGCTGGAGGAGAGCTTGAGCCCAAGAGTTCAAAACAAGCCTTGGGAACTGTAAGTCCCCACCTCAAAAGGGAAGACTTCCTTCCATAGGGATGTACTGTAGCTCAGCAGCATAGCTATTGCCTAGCATACACAAGGCCCTAGGGTCTAGTTCAAGAATCTCAAATAAGAAAAAAAGGCTAGAGTATTACTTGAATTAAACAAAACCAAGGTACATTTAGGACTTTGTAATTTATAGAGCTGCAATATATCTTTTCATATATAAATCTTTGTGTTGAACTTCAATTTTTCCCTAGAATAGGATCCCAGAAATATAAATACTAGAACAGGATAAACAATTTCTTTTAAGGCCACCAAAACAAGTCAGTGAGTGGGAGGAAGCAGAGAGAGACAGAGAGACACAGGGAGACAGAAAGACAGATGGAGCAAGCCCTTCACTATCACCTCCTGGTTTAAAAATAGTAATCTTTGGCTTCCAACAAAACCATGCTTAAAGAAATCTGAGCGCTAGCTATCAAATTTGTAACACAGGAAAGACTTAACGCTGTCAAAGACCAAATGCATTACTATGTGATATCTTAAAATTGGAAACTAGAGAAGAAAAAGTAATAAAGTTGACAGATTTATTTGGGGTCAGGAGACTTGATTTGCTTGTTTCTCTAAAATGACAAAGGAAGAAATGAGAAAGAAGCTCTTTTCTAGGAGACTAGTGATACAGTATCTATTCTGTCATAGCTGGACAATAAGAATTTACAATATAAACTGCACAATAGTGGTATTGTTGCCTTAAAACTTTACTACACAAAAATATGCACCAACTGTGAGGCAACATGTTTGTAATTCACATATACAGACCCCCACTAATTTACCCTCAAGCATGATCTCAGCTACTTATCACAAATTTTAATGTTTGTCTTACTTAAATACTTCCCCAATATAAAACTATACATATTAAAAAGAGGTAAAAGCATCTAAACTTCCAAGGAATGTTAGTAACAGCAAATCAAATCCAAAGGAAGTAAAAAGAACAGAGGTAAGAGTAAAAGTGTGTGGGGTGGGATGGGGAGAACCAAAGCCCAAAAAGTTGGTTTTCTGGAAAAGTTTAGTGAAATCGGTGAACCCCTAGAAAAGTTGATCAGGACAAAGAACACAAATTGGCAGTATTAGATATAAACAAGGATATAATGCCATAGGCCCCAAGACACTAAAAGATAATTAAAAGGATACTATTGTGGGCAAGGAGGTTCAGTGATAGAGTATGTGCTTCACATGTGCAAGGCCTTGAGTTTGATCCCCAGAACACACGCACATGTGTGCGCACAGATATTATGAACAATTGTATTTTAAATTTGACCATCTGGATGAAATGGACAGACTCCTTGAAATGCTCAACTTACCAAAACAGACACAAATAGGGGAAGAAAAAAAAAAAGAGAGAAAGCTCCTTAAAAAAAAGTTGGATCTACAAGTAAAACCTTTCCACAAATAAAATACCAGGTCAGATGGTTCTGCCAGTAAAATCTTCCACACAATTAATGAAAAACATACAGAAGCCTTAGACAAATTCATCCAAAGGATAAAGAAATTATCCAAAGAGCTTTAAGGCCAGTACAAAATCTCGATAGCAAAATCTATGTTAACCCTTTTGTAAATATTACTTAACTCTTGTTAACAATGCTATGAAGTAGTGACAGTTATTATCCCTATCGTACAGATGAAGAAACTGAAAGCTTAGTGGTTATATAAATGACCTAAAGTCTTAAAGTTAGTAGGGTGCAAAACTGAAATTTGAACACTAGCAATGACTTGAGTCAATGCTCTTTTTAAAAAAATTACTGTAAACTGGTAATTTATAATTGTATACATTTATGAGCTACAAAGTGGTGGGAGAGTGTATCATGATTTCATGCTTTCTCCCAGAATAGACACAGTTTAAACACTTGATTTCAATGATTGACAATATTAGATACCAGAAAAAGATGGACCATATACTCAAACATTACTATATATAGCACTTGTACTTCCTTGCTACTGTGCAGGACCTATGTTCACTTTCCTTAAAAGGATAAACATTTTATGGTTACTTCTTAAATTATTCAGGACCTGCTTCATCATTCAATACCCCACAGTAGCCATACCAACATAGCTGGAACTATTACCTTCAACATCCTACCTGATTCTGTTGGAGGGGGGGCTGAGACTGGCCATCAGGAGCCTGGCCCTGGTTGTCATTCCCTCCAACTGGAGAGCCACGAGTCGTGGCTGTCATACTCGACACAGGGCAGATCTTTGCAATTTTGTCTGCTTATGTAGTTGTCTTGAGAAAAGAAATTATAGTCCACTTATAGAAGATGAAGTACCAGCATTTGTCAGTCTTAAAAAGCTCCAATTCAAGAATAAACCATCTTGCAGAGACCATTGCATAACCTACAAGTAGAAGAAAAAGTACATTTGTTTTAGATATGAAAAACATGAATTAAAACTGCAAATTTAGTACCAGCAAGTAAACCAGGTTAGGAGAAGATGGCTATATAAATAAGAGAGGAAGTCAGGAGTGGTGGCACACCCCTGTAACCCTAGTACTCAGGAGGCTGAGGCCAGCCTAAACTACATAACAAGACCCTGTCTCAAAAAAAACACACACAAAAAAATCCAAAATAACAACAACAACAAAAACAAAACCAAAAAGAGAGGGGAAAGGAAAGTGAAATTAGTTTCATTACCACATTCAACTTAAACTGAGGACACAGCAGGCATTGCACCTAGAAAACATAAAGTATAACTTATTCTATAACATTTCAGTTTTCCCTGGCACTGATTCCAAAGACAGTAGTATTGAGGTACTTACAGTATTCAGTTGCCACTTTAAATTATGGAATGGCAAACTATCTGTCCTCCATTTGCTAATGCCTTAAATACCCTGCGAAAATATGCCTACTGGGCTGGGGATTTAGCTCAGTGGTTAGAGCGTTTGCCTTGCAAGCACAAGGCCCTGAGTTTGATCCCCAGCGCCAAAAAAAAAAAAAAAAAAGCCCACTGAAGGCATAAAGCAAAAAATAATTTCTAAAAACATTTCAGGAAAGACTGCACATACATATATCATTGACATTACAGCATAAGTATTTGGCTCTAAATAAGGTGACCACACTTCTCATTTCGCCTAAGAGTCCATATACAGCTACCACTGAAATATATAACTTGAAGGAGAGAGGGGAGAAAGGTTGCTTCCCCACAAACATTGCTATGTTTCATTTTGGAGTTTTAAAATCATAGTCTGGTTATATTCAAGACCAAATTTACGATATAGTATATAAAACATACCTAGGGCTCATTTGCTTAAGTAAATGTTAATACCCAAATACAGTATCATAAGACCCATAAGTGAGCAAAATGTTACAAGAAGAGGTTTCCAAATGCTATACCATGACTTGCTGATTCACACTCCTAATCTACGCAGTACAGAAGGTGAATACTATTACCTCCATTTTACAGAGTCAAAAATAAGAGCTTCAGGACTTGTCCAAGTACATGGAGCCAACTCTCATTCAGATCTGACTCTATGACTTCAAGTTCTCTATCATTTTCAAACCAAGTAAAGTACACCTTGTACACTACACAAAAAGAATAAATTGTAGATAATGAGGAAAGTGTAAACAAAGAAACTATAATAGTTATTACAAGAATATGTTTAAAGCCAGATTTGAAAAACACACATAAAACTCTGATTTTAAAATATATCTTCATCTAGGCATCAGGGAGAAGTCTGACAGATTTGTCTCTGAGAAAATTAAAAGTTAAGGACTGAGGGTGTAGCTCAGTGGTAGAGTGCTTGCCCAGCACATTCAAGGTCCTGAGTTCCATCTTTGGCACCACAAAAATAAATGACAAGTAGAATGAAAGCGAACACCTGCACTATACCCAAAGCATTGCAGAATAGGAAAAAGGAGACACCTCAGTAGAAACACATGCAAAGAAAAAAGGGGGAAAAAAAAAAAAGAAAAACAGGCAAAGGATACAAAGAGAAGTCTCAGAAAAAGAAACATTTAAGTGACCAATAAATGAAATTACAACAGCTAACTTTTAAAGTAGAGCTTTTCACAAATTAGGCACCATTTGAAGTTGTCTAATTCTCGCTAATGCATATACAGTAGGAATTTTTATCATCCCTTCTTACTGTTGAGGAAAAAGAGTGAAGGCAAATTACCTGTACCAGTGCTAATGGGTGAAACTGGATCTTAACCCAGGGAGTCCACACTCTTCACTCATCTCCCAACCTCATTAGTAATTGTGAAAATGCAAATTCAAAACCAAGATTTTGTTTCACTGATCAAACCTAACAAAAAAGCTTAAGAATGACATCAAGTACTTACTGGCGAGGCTACAGACATAGAAGCCCTTCAAGTGAAAAACTGATGAAAACGATTAAATATTCTCTCATTTTTTTTTTCTGTTTTATACTTCCTAAATTACAAAAGGTGTTAAATGAAGTAGATAAATTTGGGGGCGGGTAGAGACAGGGTCTCCCTAAGCAGTTCAGGTTGGCCTTGAACTCACTATATAGCCCAGGCTGGCCCTGAACTTCGGTGATCCTCCTGCCTTAGCCTCCCAAGTGCCGGGATTACAGGCGTGTGCCAGCATGCCCAGTTGAAGTAGGTAATTTTAAAAATCTGACTTGCTTATTATTTTTCCTAGTCATTTTGGGTCTGCTGACAAATTATGTGAATACATTTTTTTTCTAGGCATTCAAAATATCAGCCTGCCAATTCAACTTTCTTTCCTCCAAATGTGATCCTGTTTCTTCCTCTTGTCCTGCAACTCAGGCTTGTCAGCCCACTGTATATAGTTCTTCAATGGATAATGCTTCCCACTCACTATCACCCCTTCAATCTTTTCCTGGATTGCTTTTCTTAGCCTGTACTTGAATCTCTCCCACTGAAACTCACCAATCTCTGCCCTTTTCTTAGCACACAAAAATCTTAAAAAGAACTGTCTCTGCCTCCCCTTTCATTTCTTCCATTCTCTCTCATCACAGTCCATGCTAACAAAATTGCTTTAAGCCCAGAGGATCTTAAGAGGTTTATGGATGGGTTTGAAGGATGTAATTTTAAAAAGTACGTACAAAGCTCTGTCAGTATGTTCACTGGGGGAAGGATGGGGAGGTCTGGTTCTCAGATCAATGGTCTACTAATTGACAAATCAAATGACTGCTTCTCAGCATCAGACAATTGGCTGAGTGAGACTAACCTAGCTTCCTTTCTTCCTTCCACCTTGAAGCCTCCCTGGCTTGAAGGATCCTTGACTCCATGTTTCTTTTCCCCTTCTCTCAAAAGGGAAGAGAAAGCGTGGTGGTGGAAGGTAGCAGTGATGTTGGTGATGGTACAGTTTCGAACACTGAAATGGAGATGAAACCATCCATCCACTAGGCAACTGATTCCACAAATCTGAAATTCAGGCAAAGTTTAGTGTCTTCAGCTAGTCACAAAAAGGGTAGAACCGTGATGGCAAACCTTTCAGAGCTTTCAATGATACAAATATCCTGCTGCAGCACAGGTGCAACATGTGTGCCACAGGTTTGCCACCACTAGGGTAGGCGATGGATTCATTCCCATCACCACTCAGGAGTCCTTTTATTTTTCTAAAATAAACAATACCTCTACCCACTACCACCTCCTTCCTGTGTCACAATTTTGGGGGCAGGAGTGAAGCAACACAGATATTCCAAAGTAGTAATAACCAGCACTGCAAAATGGAACTTAAGAGTTAGGTTTTTTTTTTTCCCTTTGGAGTCAAGTGGCTTCTGAACTTCCTCAGGCCTAGGGAATAAATGGTTCTCCACCCTCTCCTCCACCCCATGAATGGACAGAATACGGAAGAACCCCGCACCAGGAAGTCAAGCCTAATTTCATTCCCTTCGACAAGGGAGGGAGAGATGAGGTCCAGGAAGGGATGGAACTAGCCCTAAAATATCTACTGTTCCACTGTATTCTTTCCCACACTGTTGCCTGTTGCGAAAGGTTCCAACATACCTGTATACAGTGAGATGGTGACTTGAAGCAAACAGGCCCCTCCATCTACAGAGTTAACTTTGAATAAACCTTTTTTCCTTTGCACCAAAATGTATGGCCTCCTTTGATTAGGTCAGTGGCCAGCAAACACACCTCAGCTATGAACCTAAGTAGCCAGTAAGAGTATGGGACAAGTGAGGGTGGTGGGATACAAAGGCACACCAAAATTAAAATACTGCAATGTTTTTTAGGTAAACCTTTACTGTTTACGCAAGAAATTGTGGCATTTCTACACATTAAAAAACTGGGGCTCTAAGTTGTTATGTGACTTGAACCAAACATAGGTAAAAGTTGAAATGCCTCGAACTAATTCTATCATCCTGTCCACTAAACCAACTCTTAAAAAAAAGTCCAGGAAGCAACCTAAGTGTCCCCTGGACAGATAAATGGACAAACAAAATGCTGTACATACACACAATGGAATATGTCCCTTAAAGAAGGAAGGAAACTGACAAACGCTACCCCATGAATTAACATTGAGAGCATTATGCTAAGAAAAATAAACCAGTCGAAATGGGTCAAATACTTGCCTGACCCCACTTACAAGGGAACCTAGAAACAGTTGCACTCACAAGGACAGAAAGTAGAATGGTGGTTTTCAGGGGCCAGGGAACACTGAGAGTTACTATTTACAAGATACAGAGCTTCAGTTCAAGAAGATAAAAAAAAAAGTTCTACAAATGCATGGTGTTATGGGTTGTAGGTATCTGTGGATATAGATTCACCAGGCACTGGACCTCACTACTTTTAACTTTTTAAATTCTAACTGACTATAACTGTCTTAGACAAACTACCTGCAAATTGTTTTGAAGTTAATATGCTAGCTTTAAATTGTTTACACATAATATTCCATCTATATGTATTCCAATTATCCTCCATCTATAGACAAATAAAAAATATCTGGCAAGTTGGGCACAGTAGCACGTGCTACTCAAGAGGCCAAGGTAGGAGGATTCCAAGTTTGAGGCCTGCCTGTGCAATTTAGTGAGAGCCTGTCTCAAAGTAAAATAAAAAGGGCTGAAGGGAGTTGGGGATTTAGCTCAGTGGTAGAGCTAGACAAGTACAAGGCCCAGAGTTGGATCCCCAGCACACACCACCTGCCCCCAAAAAGGCCGAGGATGTAGTTCAGCACTTCCTGGGTTCAATCCCCAGTACCACAAAAGAAAAAAAATCTGACGAAGGTGAGGAAAAACTATTCTAGACAAAACTATATTGATAAGTAAGAATTCTTTTAAACAAACTATAAGATAAATGGGAAAAGTGGCAGTGTAAAAACTCTCAAACACAACTTTCTCTCAGACCACAGAATTAAATCACTATCTGTGTCCTGTAGGACAGTAGTCAATTAGGAAAGACTCAAGCTGCTTATCATCTCTTATTCTGTCTCATCTTTCTAGCTCCTGCTTTCTCTACTGCTTCTACCTCTGTCAAGTTATCATTTCTACATTTCCACTGTTGCTGATATAAGATCTCAGCACAGCATACCTGCTGTATTCTGCTTTTTTAAAAAAAGCATCTATATAAGAATTTAATATCTTCCCTCAGCATACTAGGCTGTGGAGCTAAAGAGCAAGGAAGAGGCATAGAACAATTAAAAGTAATTTCTGCACTCAAACCTAACTCTTGTTTAAAATCCTACCTCTGCTACTTATAATGTGCCTATCAAAGAGCCAGTTACCTTTTTTCCAACACTTTTAAAATTGAGACATGATACCCACAAAAATGTCATGGGAATTATTTTAATAATAGCTGTCTCACAAATACCAGCACACAGAAATTCTTTAAAAATATAATTTTCTTTCCCTTTTCTATAAAGTATTCTCCAGGGTTATTTGAGGAATGAATTTTAAAATAATGCTTTCAGATATGATTTAGAAATGTTTAAATGGAGGAAAAGTCAGACATACTCTAACTACACCACAGTACCTTTCTTCACCAATTCCTTTCACTCCAAGTGAGAGAAGAGCTTAGAGGAATCACTGGCTTTACTTGATTTCAAGTAGCAGTCTCATGGCTCAGAGCTTGTTTCCTATGTCACTGAGCTAATTTAGGCATACAAGCAAGATCAGAACAAGCTTTCTTCCAAGTCAAAGAAGTAGTATCCTACACAAACTCATCAGCTCAATAATTAGTTGAACCATTTAAAATTTAACACAATAATCATGGACTCCTATATGAACGCTCAAATTCAATGAATCACAGTGTAAAATTTTACTGCATGAAGTTAAGCTCTGTTTCATTAAAAAGATATACTGAATAAACAGAAAGCACCTTGGAATTTCTGCAATGCAAAAATACAACCAAACTAGCAATATTAGATTGCCTTTAGGACACACAGCATTTTTTTCATATTTAAATGTAGCTTGCCAACATCATCTGTGATGGGAAAAGTATCACCTTTACTTAGGTGACAGTTGGACTATATTCTCTTAAATAATCTAGTACTGTGCAAGTGGCAAACCATTTATGTATTTTAAACTTTGCAAAACTGATTTTCATCGGCTGCTTTCTTGTCAGGGATCCTTAGTACCAGAGAAACCTCTCAGGACAAAGAATGGTTCTTCTTTACCCAGGCACTATTTTTCTGTGCTTAAAACTTCCCCACATTCCAGAATCCTTTTCTGTTCTTTTATACAGCACAATAAAATCCTCTATGATTTGTATGTGACCCTAGTATATGGCTATGGTTTGGATAAGGGTCCATTCCCCTCCCCCCGCCCTGGCCTATGTATTAAAGGTTTGGTCTTCAGGTCACTGGGGGTGGGAGGACATGTGCTTGAAGGAGGTATTAGGTCTCCAGTCCTTTCCTCCACCTCTTTGCCTACTGGCCTTGAGGCAAACATTTTACTAAGTGTTGCAGCCATGATATGCTGCCTTCCCACAGGTTCAAAGCAAGGCCAACCAATAAACTATGGACTGAAACCTCCAAAATTGTAAGTCAAGATAAATCTTTTCTTTCTAAGTTCATTATTTCAGGTAGGTTTAGATGTCCTTCCTCAAAAATAGGTTTAAATACAAATTCAAAGCCCAGTCATTCAAGAAATACGCAGAGAGCACCTGTATAATTGGTCACATGTCGTTCTAAGCATAGAGGAATACAGCAGTGCACAATTCACCAAATAACTGCTCTTGTGGAACTTATGTGACAGGGTAAGGAAAAGTAGTTAAAAAAAAAAAAAAGCAACAGTAAGCTGGGCATGGTGGTGTACACCTGTAATCCCAGCACTCAGGAAGCTAAAGGAGGAGGACTGCTGCTCAAGACCAGCCTGGACTACACAGTGAGTTCAAATCCAGCCTGAACTACACAGCAAGACCCTGTCTCAAAAAACAGACAAAAAAAAGCAATGGTAACTCAAACACTATCAAATTATTCCCTTTACTGGACACCAAAATGAACTGAATTTCTTAGACAACAATTTAACAGACCATTCTTAAATTCAAAGATGAAAATTATCTAACTTGTCAATTTTATCTATTCTGGTTTTATGTACCAAAATCAAAGGGGGAAAATTACTCAATTATTTTCTTTCAAGCATCTTTTTATGTTTAACTGACATGTATAATCATGGTTTTTCCATTCTTAAAATACTTATTAGAGGCAAGAGACATTAACTGTACAGCATAAGGTGTATTTAGCTTTATCGGGCATTAGATCTCACAACTTAACTTTTTAAACTTTTAACTATAACTGTCTTAGGTATAAACTAAGTTATTTTGCAATTAGTACATTATCATATAGAGGAAAAGCAGCAATATTTAAATTACATTGTCGGGCTAGGGATTTAGCTCAGTGGCTTGAGTGCTTGCCTAGCAAGGGCAAGGCCCCAAGTTCGATCCCCAGCACAAAAAAAAAAAAAAAAATTACATTGTCGAAATTTTAATGTAAAATGTATTATTGTTCCAACTTTATTGTAATTCAGTAAGAAGCATGTTTTAAGTAACTAAGCTTTCTTTCAAAACAACCACCATTTTAGAGTATGAAAATACTTATTTTTTAAGTCAAGAGTACTTACACCTTTTTAATTTTAAATTAAGAGTTACGGCTGCTATGAGAGATTCAATACAGCAAACTGTGTATGTACTGTTGCCTGAAAGAAAAAGTACTGGACAGTAGTTTTCCCACACAACATGAGAAAGGACACAACAGAAACTGCCCAAACTCCAAAACTATATGAAGCAGAAGACAAATATAAGAAATTCACTAACTATCAGACTTTAACCTATTTTTCCAACTCTCTCCCCCATTCTTCTATTTCAATACTACTATATAGCCAGAGTGACATACCTCAAATTTTAAATTGAATTTTTCTTAGTATAGTTAAAATGTGTTTGCTTTGTGCCTGGGACTATTCTAAGCAAGTTGCTTAGTTATCAAGATTGTACTGTTAGCCCCATTTCATTAGTAACTGTGGCAGAGAGAAGAAACTATCAGCATGGTAGATTCGGGATTTGAACTCAGGCAGTACAAGCTTTAATGTCCCACAGTTTTAACCACCATACTATACGTTAATAATGCTAGAAAATAAGGAGAAAAAAAAAAACTACCACTAATCTTACCATATCCCCACCCCAGAGATAAACTGTATCAACATTTTTGGTGCAGAAATGTTTTACAAAACTGGAATCTTCACTTAATTCATGATTTTCTCATATTATGTATTCTTTCAAAACACAGCTGTATTCCTAAAAAAATATGGCATAATTAGAAATAACGTCCACAGCTGCTGGTATTATAGCTTAGATCTAGATGTCTCCCAAAAGCCTCATACTCTCAGACAGGAGTGGGGCTTGAAGAAGGTGATCAGATTATGCCAGAGCTGCAGATGGCATGCTGATGAGAGGTGGGTCTGGTCAAAAGAGTTGGATCACTGAGGGTGTATCTCCTTTCCTTTTCTCTCCACTTCCTGGCAGCCATGTTGTAACTTTCTTCTGCCAAACCCTTCCACCACGCTTTCCTGCCTTGGAGGGCGCCAACTGTAGATTAACAACGTGAGCCAAAATAAACCTCTCTCCTTCAAGTTGCAGGTGTCAGGCATTTTGTCCCAGCAATGAAAAAGTGATTAAGACATCTGGGCACACTGGTTCATGCCTGTAATCCTAGCAATCTGGGAAGCTGAGGCAGGAGAACTATAAGTTCAAATGCCACGTGGGCAACTTAGTAAGATCCTGCACCTCAAAAATAAATAAAATTATAATTAAAAGGGCTAGGGATGCAGGTCAGTGCGGAGGCCCTGGGCTCAAGTCTCAGTATGGGGGGGGGTGATCATATATAAAAATTATTGTTCAATGGATAAAAGTTCACATCAAGGAGTTTGAAGTTATAGTGGTTTTTTTTTTGTTGTTGTTGTTGTTGGTGCTGGGGATCGAACTCAGGGCCTTGCACTTGCTAGGCAAGCGCTCTACCACTTGAGCCAAATCCCCAACCCCATATATATAGCATTTAATAGATGAGTCCATAACTATAAACCTCAACATTCCCAAACAATTTAAAATGTAACCTTTCCTGAAGAGTAAAGGATTTTCTTTTCCTAGCTCCACCAGCACTGCTCTTATCCCACATTACAGTTATAAATTAGACACAAAGCCAGTCAAGGCAATCATACTGACTACAGCCCCTCCCCCACAGTGTGATGCTAGTTCTAAACAGCTTCACATCCAATCAATAATTCAGAAAATGCAAATGAAGAAGCTCAATTAAACTTTGTTACACTCAAATGTGTTACTTGAGCTGAATGTTCACATTCTATTTTCAATACTATTTGAAGTAACATCCCTAACTTTTGTCACTGACATCACTGTCTACATCCATGGCTACTTCCCAGAAATCACTGCAACAGAACTGTATCCTGCACGCCAAATTCTTTGTGGCAATAAAAATTTATTCATGGAGCTGGGCATGGTGGCACATGCCTGTAATCCCAGCACTCAGGAGGCTGAGGCAGGAGGACTGCTGTGAGTTCGAGGCCAGCCTGGGCTACATACTGAGTTCAGGGCCAGCCTGAACTACATAGCAAGACCCTGTCTCAAAAAACAAAAACAAAAAAAGTATTCATTTAGAAATGCTTCACAATTAGTCAAATACTCTCAGCATTCTCAAACACAAAGATTAAGTGGTTATAATCAATTTGAGTAATTTTACACTAAAAATGACTTCTGGAATGAAAGCATTGTAAACTCTGTGGGCAGTTTCCCAGTGAAATCACCACAACAGGTGAAAATTATTTTTCAAAAACAAAACAACATTTAAAGTCTCTGGAAATTGTCCTAAGGGCATACAGCAAATGAAGATGCTTTTAATCAAGAAAATCTACCATATCTCAGTAAGAACAGAGTCTGACACTTAAGCCAAGTCAGCAGGACAGAAGTTCCACTGCAGGCAAGTAAAGCAAAAATACCCCTGGGCTCTATCACAACTCCAGGAGAGGAAGGCACCAGCATTTCTCACCACTCTCAACTCCGAGTTGTAGGGTCTCCCATCACAGGCAAGAATGGCAGATGAGTCTCAGGCCCTTTTCTTCCACCCAGGCCTCACTCATGGGGGTGTTTGTAGCAAGCCAAAAACAGGGCAGTCCTAACGGCATTCACCCCACCTCACCCACGAGACCAAGATCAATGACAAGAGATAAGCTAAAAAAAACCAGAGGCTGCTCACTCTGCTCAAAGCCAGGTTTCAGCTCTGAAACAGTGGTATACAGGTTTAACCAAGGGGAAAGGCAGCTCATAAAAACAGAGAACTTCATGAAGTTCTCTTACGGCGACTGCAGTAATTGAATTATTAAGAGGCTGGTAGTTCCATGAAGGCAACAAGTTAAACCATAAAGCTAGAAGTTTACCACAGAGAATCAGGAACACAGCTAAGAAGAACCTTTCTAGGACCAGAATAAACCTCAGACTCAGACACTGGCACCCTAGATTACCCTGACAAAACATGAAATTAAGTAGATCAGCATGTGGGGAAATTTACATCCCAAGCCATCATGTAAAACACAGAACAATCTGCGATTAAAAGAGGCTAACATTTACATGTAAAACCATGCTTAATCTAAGGAAAATGTGACAATTTCTAAACAAAAGCCAGGAGTGGTGGCGCATACCTGCAATTCCAGCTACTCAGGAGGCCAGCTAGAGCTAGTTGGAGGCCAGCCTGGGCAATTTAAGCAAAGCCTTGCCTCAAAAGACTTGGGACTAGAATGTAGCTCAGCATAAAGTCTTGGGTTCAAGTCCCAGCACAAAAGAGATACACTTCATAATGGCCATTCTAGTGGGTGTGAAGACCAAAAGAAACAGTGTTGGCAAGGATGGGAAGCAATTGGAACTATTGTGTGTTGCTGTTATTGAAACAGCACAGTTGCTGTGGAAAATGGTATAGCGATTCCTTAGAAAGTTAAACAGTTTACCCAAGATATGGCAATTCCTCTTCTGAGTATATACCCAAAAATAATTAAAAGGGACTTGAACAGATATTTGTACATGCACGTTCATATCAACATTACAGTAGCCAAAAGGTGGAAGCAATCCAAATGCACATGGAGAGATGAATGGGTAAATAAAATGTGGGATGTACAAACAATGAAGTATTATCCACCTTTTAAAAGGGAAATTTTGATGCTACAACATGGATCAACTTTGAGGACATTAAGCAAAATAAGCCAGTCACAAATACTGTATGATTCCATTTATGTGAGGTATATTGAGCCATTAAACTCACAGAGAAAATAGAATGGTTGCCAGCTTTCCCCTTAACAGTATTTTGCACCCAAAAGTAACAGAAGCTGAATGCAGCATGGAGGTGGAAGTTAGAGGGCCCGACCAGATGTCTAGGGCCCACATTCTTCTTCTTGCTTTTATCCAGCCACATGCTGTTTTAGGATTTATGCAGTTCTACCCGATTTGCAAGCATTTTAGGCTTGTGTCTTAACTTGGTAACCTCCCCTTATTAGGTTACTTTTTATTTTTTGGTTTTTTGAGAGAGTCTCACTATGTAGTTCAGGCTGGCCTCAAACTTGAATGCTTCCTGCCTCAACCTCCCAAGTGCTGTAATTGCATGTGTGCGCCACCACAACCCGCTTACAGAGGTTACTTTTTAAAAGTCTTATATTTACTATAATTTTCCAGGAATTTAGAATCTTAAAGCCATTGTTTATTAGAATTTTTATTGTTTTTATTAGCACTCTGATTATAAAGTTAACACAGCTTTTGAGTGATCAGTTTGCTCTTAATCCCCACTTCCCCCCATAAACCTTGTTTTTTTCTTGTTGGACAATTTTGCAGAACATGAGGTTTTTCGGCAATGCATATAGTGCAACACAGCAGACCTACAACAGATGATGTTTAAATGTCAAGTATCATCTTTTTCTCTCAAGGTGGCTAACACCTCCAGAGATCGTTGGAAAGCTTTAATGAGACCATGTACACGAAGTGCCAGGCACACAGAAGAGGACCAGTAAATGGTAGGTGTTTTAGCAAATACAGTACTGGCTATTTTGCTCTTCAAATGCTAATTAGATTATCACATTTTCGACAATTCTTACTTTTTGAACCTTCAGAGGTTCCTTATGAATATGATCTCCAGCCCAACCCCAGGGGAAAATTATTCTCCAAAGTATAAACACCACGATTTTCTGCTCTTAAAATATATATCACAATTGTTTAGGGTGGCTTTTAAAATAAATGAACTTCAACAGCTTTACTAATGTAACTTTTTATTATTCTATTACACTAGCGATATCCTACCACACTTTCAAACTGTCTTAAATTACTTTATAAAAGGTAAATCTCATGTCAAAAATATCAACCCCCTATAAGACAATTCATAGCACAGTATTCTCATCAGTCTGTGCTGGCTCTAAAGATAATGTGAAAGTAGGGAGATTAAAGACACCAGTAAAATTATGCAGTGCCACACAACTTACTAATTACATGCCCAGTGAAATAATAAACAAATGAACCATCTTTTATGGTAAAAATATAAAACAGAAAATAACCTAGTAAATATGAAAATTGTCTCCATTCTAATCATCTGACTCCAAGTGCCAGGTTTCTAGCAATAATACTAAACTGGCTCAAGTTTGCTAATTCTGGTTCTAACATTAACTGAATTACTATATTAAACACTAATTTGATTACTATTTTAATACTGCATAAATAAATGCAGAAATTAGGATTAAACTCCTTATGGTTACTGCTCTTATATAGCTATAAATCAAATTTATAAACTAAACACAAACGAAGCTATTAATATTAATAACATGACAGATGGCACATTTCTAAGGCATAGGTTCCTCTGAGTTTTTCGTGGATATACTACCACTATCATATGCTATGTGGAGACCCAGCTCTCCTGCTTCCACTTGAATCATTACCCCACCCCATAGACATGGTGAGCTGTGACATCACTTGCCCTTAGCACCAACACATCATGTGTTAAACTGGCCTTGGTATTCTCATTATCCCACAAAACAAATGGTACAATTGAGCACAAAAGCATTAAAAACACAATGCTGACATTAAGTACTGAAATGGTATAGCACTTCTTGCTTATGAGGCAATCATGTAGACAGCCCAAAATTCATGTACCCATGATTGAGAGTACAATAAAAATGAAAACAAACTTGTTTTAAAAAGAAAACACTTTGTTTTCACTTGAACATAAAAAGGGCACCAAAGAGATACTTAGAAGGCTAGGAAGTGGCTCAAAGAACATTAAGATTTGGAAATCGACTGTTTCAAATGTAGGAAATTCTATATCTATTCTCCCCTTGGACATTTTCTTGCAATACTATGTATGAGGACCACTGCTGTCAGCAGAAAGGTCTTTTTTCTTCCCTCTCCATTCAAAAATCTATTTTCCTTGTGTTTGATATATCCATTAGGTATAGTTCTGCCCCCTGAACAAAGTCAATACTCACCTCATCCTTGATGTCATAATCCTTCAAGAAACTGGGATTTACTATGCACATACACCTGAGTATTTTCAACAGAAAGATACACTTTTACTTAAATATTCGTTTACTTATTGAAGCCTTACGAAAAAGGTGCAAGGTCCCAATAAACTCCGGTCCCTAAACCAATCAGCCTATAAAAACAAATGAGCAATGTTGACTTAAAATATTAAGACACAAGTCACACATCAAGTAGACATACCTTCTGTAACATCAGTCTACTTTGTTGAAATGACAGGTTAGGACAAACAACAAAAGTTAGCAGTATTTTACCAATCTTTTTCAAAATTATCTGCATAGTTTTAGAAGTAACTAACTGAAATCATGAAACGCTGATCCAACACACTGAAACAAAGACCTCATTTCATTTAGTCAACATTTTAAGCAAGGCAGATCATTCATCAACATTTTTATGTGCATCCCTCTGCTTGGATCTTCCACAACTAGAATGGTTAGGTCATAAATGTAAAGGATCCAAAAAAGGAAACCAAGAATTTCAAATTCCTTTTCATCAATGAAAATTATTATCTTCAATTTTTTTTAACAGCCTTGAGCTCTAATTCACACGTCATACAAATCATTCACTTGAAGTGCACAATTACTACCACAATCTTTTCGCCCCCAGAAAAACGCCATTTTGGGGCAGGGGTATAGTTCAGTGGTAATGTGTGTGCCTAGCATGCACAATTGTACAACACTTGAGCTAGCATGCTCAGAACTCCGGGTTCGATCCTCATCACAGCAAAGAATAAAACAAAAAGCAGAAATAGTTCTACGTCCTGGCCAGGTGTGGTGGTGCACACGTGTAATCCCAGCACTAGGGAAGCCGAGGCAGGAGGATCGCTGTGAGGCTAACCTGGGCTGTAAAACCAAAAGTTCTATATTCTGAATTAGAAATTATAGTAACAAACTAAAATCTCCCAATGTTTTACCAATGCTTAAAAGTATGTTACAGACCCACCAAAAGGCATATACCAAAATGTTTGTGACTAGAGCCTGAATTGGTGAAAACAATATAAATAATGTGAATGTCCACCAATGGTAGAATGGAGAGATAAATCGTGGTATATTTCATACAATGGAATATCACAGCACTGAAAAAATTTGTTAATCATGTGTTAAGTAAAAGCAGCCAGATGCAAGAGTATATTACTTCATTTATATGAGAAGTTCAAACTCAGTTAAAGAAGTCAGAACAGGGCAAAGAGGGAGTAGAAGCAAAAGGAACCTTTCAGAACACTGGAAATATTCTATCTTGATTTGATTGGTTATACAGATGTATACGTTGAAAAAATTTATCAAACTACTCTATTTGCCTAAGATTTGTAAATTTTACTGTATGTAAGTTATATTTCAGAAGATAACACTTCACAGGAGACAAGCCACTAGAAAGAAAACGCCAAATTCTCTTGGCTTAGCAGTTTGAAGCACTGGTTCTCAAAGTATAGGGACTAGGGACTCCTTCTGCAAGAGATCTGAGAGGTCAAACTCATTTCCTTAATAAAACAGTATTTGTCATTTTCACTATTGTTCTCTCTTGGGTGTACAGTGGACTTCTTTCGGAGAATACATGATGTATATCATAAATAGACTGAAGGTGGCAGCAGACAGAATCTGCTAATTTTAGAGATTTGCAAAAACTGCAAAACAATGACAATCATATAACTTTGTTTTGGAAAAGTTATTTTTCACAAAAGTATACTGACACCCAATGGGTTATTTTTAAATGCATACCTCTGTTTAAATTTCCCATATAGCAAATACTGATGGATGTAATCTCACATAAACAAAAGCTGTTTGGGGTCCTCAATAATTTAAAGAGTATTGGGGTCTTGAAACCAAGAAGTTTGAGAGTGACTGAATAATTTCCCCCTAAATACTATTTTTTCCTGGCAGACTACATCACTTTTTAGGAGCAGTAATGTTCTTAAAGGTTAAACTAGACTTCAGATGAAAACTTAACCAAGCTTTGGGCTGGGTGTGTAGCTTAGTGGTAGAGCACTTGCTCAGCATGTAGAGGCCCTGGGTTTGCTCTCCTGAACTGCAAACCAAAACCAAACAAAACCAAAAAATCTTAATGAAGCTTAAAGTTGTTCTGCCAGCAAAGAATTATACCTGTAGCTACCAACTACCAAGTCTACAGTCCCTAAATTCACAATACAAGCTACTGGCAAAGCACAATTAACCCATAGGATTCTGAAGAAAATAAAGCACTCCAGAAGCCTCACGGGCATAGAACCAAAGGGGAGGAAACAGTAAAAGTTATATATTATCTCTCCATTTACTTGTCAATCCAACAACTCCTAAACTCATTAACTGCTCTTTTATCTTTTCCATTCTCCTTTATTTGAAAAAATTTCTCTTTTTTAGACTCTAATTTCTTCTATATCTCTAGGGATACAAATAAAATAATTTTAAGACTTTCAAAAAAAGTTTTAAGTTATCTCTTGTGTAACACTTTGGTTTTACAGGTAAGTATCATGTAGACCCAAGAGGTTAGTGGGTCTACATGATACTGTAGACCCACTAACCTCTGGGTTACACAGTAGAATAACTGGAATTCTAAAACACAGCCCTTCTGAGTGCAGTACTCTTCCACTGACTACCCTTTAAAATGTAAACAGTTTAAAAACAAACAGAAAACCTTCCAAAATAGGAAATGAAATTATTCCAACTACTTAGATTATCAAATTATTTCAAAAGTGGCAAAATAACATCCCACAAACCAACAAGAACCTACAAGTAATGCTCTCTAGATGCCAGATTCTAGCCCCTCCACACTTGGGGAGCCGAGTGTAAGAAGTGGATGTGTTTTGATAAACCATTTAAAGGATCCACACTGAAATAGTACAGTCATTATATATAACTTAGATTTCTTTTTCTCTGTGACCTTCCAGGGTATCTCAACAGACAGCAATACTCAGTGAGAGAAGGAAGTGGCATTGGGAAAAGGAATTGAAAAAGACAAGAGCTGTTTTGCTCAGGACTCCAATCAGTGACACAGAAGCCAAAGTCAATCAGTAGTACCTCCCATGTGCAATGGAGCCTCATAGATTTCATTCCTTTATCCATTCTTTTTATTATCACGTAGCAGAATTATTAAAATACTGTCTTGGCTGAGTGGGGTGGTACATGCCTACAATCCCAGCACTCTGAGAGACTGAGCAGGAGGATCACAAGTTCAAGCCCGGCCTGGGCAACTTAGCAATTTAGACAATGTCTCAAAAGTAGAAGAGGTGGATATGTAGCACAGTGCAAAGACCCTGTTTTCAATTCCCAGTACAACACATCCAACCATGATGCCACCAGAATTATCTTAAACAAAATCCCCAAAACTAACGTCATCTTTTAGTTAAACCTGCCCATCTCATTACCTTAGAAACAAAACCTACCTACCCTAAGCAAGGTATTTAAGCATCTCTTCTGATTTTAGCTTCAAACTACTTTTGTAATATCCCACAACCCCTCCCTCCACATTCTATTAGTTTTTCCTCTAAAAATATCCTTTCCTGCTTCCACTGATCCAATTTCAAATAATGAGTCTCAATTTTGCTTCCAGGGCACATTTAGTGATGCCTGAAGACAATTTTAGTTGTCACAACAGGGGGAAGGTACTATTGGCATCTTGTAGGTAGAGGTCAGAAGACGATTAGCACAGCATCCCATGGCAAAGAATTATCTGGCCAATAATGTTAAAGGTAAGAAACCTTGCCTATTCTCAAGTTGCTCCCTCTGCCTGGGAAGTCCATGCTTTAATTCACAGGGCCATCAAAATGGCACATCTCTGAAGCCCAGCAAACCTCACCCAGGCCCAAACTGTATGATTTCTCTCTTCCGCCACTAACATTTTCACACTTTGTTTTGGTTTTTGGTGCTGGGGATGGAACCCAGGGACTCATGCTTGCTAAGCATATGCTCTACCACTGAGCTACACCACCAGCCCCTCCCCAAATACAGCTCTTATCAGATATAAACTATTGGACCCACTAAACCTTAGAATCTCGAGGAAAGATTATTCGTCTTTGTATTTTCACTGCCTAAAATGGTATTCAGTGAATTTAATTCAATTGTTATAGAGTCCAGATAAATGCTGCATATAGGTGGTATCCCTTTCATACACAATGTAGTCCTAGAAATGCAACAGAAGGCAAATCTTTCAAAGCCAAACAATAGTCACATGTTTTTAGGGGTTTTCCTAAATCCCAGATTGCAGGAAAATACTATAAAAAAATCCCTGATTATCCTCACCTGTCAAAGTAAGCTTTACCATACATTTGCCATACTTAATGTTTTTTTTTTCATTGTAATTATTTCATTTACCTGGTAAGGTTAAAAATTCATATCCCTAATTCAGTGATGGCAAACTTTTTAGAGCCTTCGGTAACAGCCGAATACAGTACACATGCCATAGGTATGCCACCACTGCCCTCATCAGTTCCCTCCATCTCAAGAATTATCAAATTTAAGACCCCAGCTGGATGTGGTGGCACACACTTGAAATCCTAGCAGTCAGGAGGATGAGCTGAGGCAGGAGGATCACTGTGAATTCAAGGCCAGCCTGAATGATATAGTGAGACACTCACTTCAAAAGACAAAAAAATACTAAAAACAAAACAAACAAAACTTGCAAATAAACATACAAGATACTGCTGTACAAACAGCAAAACTCCTGAAACCAAACTGTTCTCTAACAGGCAAAAACACTTTGCAAAAAACAACTCTTTCATCAGCTAATGCACAGAAGTCTGAACTTAAAGGAGGGAGGCCTAGGGTTGTCAACATATGTGTACAAAAACAGACTATACAAAGTCAAACATATCTCAACTGAGGATTAGCTAACACCTTTAAATGGGAAAAAGGTGTAGAATAGGAAGCAGAGCTTATCACAAAGTTACTATAAGAGACCCTCACTCTTTATATTCAACCATAATATGCACTGTTATCTCATATCCCAGTCTGCAGCTCATTAAAAAGGAATCTGGGGTTGGGGATTTAGCTCAGTGGTAGAAAGCCAAGGGCAAGGCCTTGAGTTTGATCCCCAGCAACCCCTCACCCCGCCCCACCAAAAAAAGGAAGGAATCAAAGACCAAACCACAGCTCAACAACGAAAATTTAAAAAGGGAAATTTTTTTTGAGACAAAGTCTGGCTGTTCAAGCTGGCCTCGAACTCACAGTAATCCTGCTTCAGCCTCCCAAGTGCTGGAACTCAAGTGTAGGCTGCCAGACCTAACCCTGAAAACAGAATAGTTTTTTAAAAAAATTATTCAAAAATAGGGGTTGGGGATTTAGCTCAGTGGCAGAGTGCTCACCTAGCAAGTGCAAGGCCCTGAGTTCGATCCCCAGCACCACCCCCCTGCACACAAAATAACCCTCAAAAAAGCCTAGGGTCCTATAGTGTACTTGGTGAACCAACCTGTAAATTTCAATAGCCACTGAAGATGAAAAGCAACAGATACATAAAATGAAACAGACCACAGAACAATTAGATTAGGTTCATGGTCTAACTGGCTTTAGCAAGCAACGGTAATCCTCTAAAAAGGGTATTGGAAAAAACCGAATTGAAGTAGAAAAACACAGAGGGTATATGGAGAACTGGGAGAGTTAAATCAATGGAACCCTGAGGATTAAAAAAGAAACAGTAGGAAATCAAGTTGGAAAGTTATATTACAATCAATTTTATGAGGGGTTGGGGATTTAGCTCAAGTGGTAGAGCACTTGTCTGGCAAGCACAAGGTCTGAGTGAGATACCCAGCATCCCCCTCCCCCCAAAACGTAAAATCAACTTTATGATGAGAGTTTTGAATAGTATTCACCTGGGCTAACTGATGTGCACCTGTAAGCCCAAGCTGCCTGGGAGGCTGTGGCAGGGACACCTTGAGCCAAGAGCTCAGGGCCAGCCTGGGTAACACAGCATGATCCTGTCTCAAAAGAAAAAGCCCTCAGAATGAACAAACAGAGCATAGTCAAGTCCTGAGACAGAAGACAGAGGACATCTAAATGTAACTCATTAAACTGATTATGTAACTGAGGAGAACCTTAATCAGAAATTCAGAGAAAAACATTAACACAAAAATGTTCATTACAACACACCAGCAAAGCTCAGTGTGGTGGCACATGCCTGTAATCCCAGCACCCAGGAGGCCAAGGCAGGAGGATTGCCAAAAGTTTGAGGCCAGCCTGAACTACACAGCAAGACCCTGTCTCAAAAAACCAAAACGAAAAAAGCACAGCAAAGCAGAACAAAACAAAACAAAACAAAAAAACCACAACACACCAGCAAAAAATGTGAGATTATCCATAAGGCACCAAGGCAAAGTAAAGCAAATGATAAACTCATTTGATGGAATATTATAGGGCTATGAAAAAAATCTCTGGAAAGTTTTAAAATGGAAAAGTGTTCCTACAGTATTTGCCACCTTAAAGATAAAAGACAAGGAGGGGGAGTTGGGGATTTAGCTCAAGTGGTAGAGCACTTGCCTAGCAAGCGCAAGGTCCTGAGCACCCCCCAAAAGACAGGAGCCGGGCATGGTGGTGCACACCTGTAATTCCAGCACTCCAGAGGTTGAGGCAGGATTGCCATGAGTTCAAGGCCAGCCTGAACTGTATAGTGAGACCCTGTCTCCAAAAAAAAAAAAAAAAAAAAAGAGATAAAAGACGGGATGGAAATAGACCTATCAAGAATAATACGATTGCTTCTATTTCATGAAATTATCAGAGATGGGGTTTGTGTTTTGCCCAAACCCCTTATGTTCCCCAATCTTTTAAACAGATTTTATAATCAAATAAAATTTATACAAAGTATATAACATCTTTAGAATGCTTTCTATCAAATATCATATTATAGCTTACATATTTGAAAGCAAGCTTTGGTGTTCTGAAAATTATATAGAACATTATCCCCCAAGACACCAAATTAATAAACTATTACTGTATTTAACCAATCCCTTTTCCATTTTGGCCTACACTACTGGCCTGCTTTCAAAATAGTATTCTCTGTCTCACAGACTAACCTCTAAAGTGTTTGTGGAAATTGATTTTAAACTCACTCTAACCAATATATATATGGACTGGGACAGTTCTGTTCTTAGCTTGTATTCCCTTTATCTGGTACAAAACCTAATACATAGTACAATACCCAGTACCTAATGAGGCATTTAACACAGAATTATTGAATTTAAAATAAACAACAGAAAAGATTGAAGATAGAATTATGGAAAGTGATAAACTGGGGAAAAGGTAGGATATGCTGGAATCAATCTTTCAATCAGCAATTCTCCGGCACCTGGGAACTTGTCAGACATGCACTATTGCAGGGTTCCCCTCCAGACTCACTGAATCCAACTCCGGGTGCTGGCAGAGCAATCTATTTTAACCAGCCCTCCAGATTGAGAAGCACTGCTCTAAAGCAGGAGCCAGCAAATGATAGTCACAGATCAAATCCAGCCTCCTGTTTCTGTTCAGTCTACAAGCTAAGAATGGATTTCATACAGGAATTATTTGCAATCAATTTGATAATAGGGAGCATTACCTTTAAACTTGTTAACCACATCTGTATTATTTCCCCCATACATACCAAATCCTTCTATTTTCATTAGACCTGAGTTAGATATGATTATACCCAAATATCATTTTGAATTCATCAATACAAAATTTACCCAATATCCTTGATTTTCCCCTTAGCCCACAAAGTCCAAAATATTTATCTGGCCCTTTACAGAAAAGGTTTGCAAAGCTCTGCTCTGAACTCAAGGTGTTTTCAAGGAAGGCAAGGTCTTTCCATGCTATCTTGGTCAGAGACAAAATATTCTTTTAAGGTAGAACATAGCTCTAATACCATAAGGCAATTTCCATGCTCTCTGGGGTTGATGTTAGTGATGAGTAGAACGTAAGTTCCAAGTAACTAGCTGAGAGAAAAGAGAAAAAAAAAAGAGATGTAACCAACAATCAAAATGTCCAACTCTAGGGCTGGGGATTTAGCTCAGTGGTTAGAGTGTTTGCCTTGTAAGCACAAGGCCCCGAGTTCGATCCCCAGCACCAAACCAAACCAAACCAAACAAAAAAAACCATATCCAACTCCAAACCCACCAGTCAGCAAAGGAAATGAGCACAAAGGACTGGAATGAGAGACTTTCCCATCTCCCCTTTTCCTCTTAAATCCTTTCTTCCTAATTCACACTGTAGGATTGTAAGTTAAAGGCTGGCCTGGGCAATATATAGACTGTATCTCTAAAAAACTTAAAAAAAAAATTCCCAGGAAAACAATTCTATTCATAACGGTGGACCAACACAGGTCTAACATGTTCAAAGCTCATGTGCTTGATCAGTTACAGAAAGGACAAACTGTAAGGTACCATAAAATGACATATTAATTCTGTGCAAGTTTGAGGTGTTAGAAATTACCATCCCACATTGTGCCATTCAGGCAACAGTTACTGTAAACAGCATAATTCTAGATGTTCTGTAATAACACAAAAGTAGAGGACAGAATCCCTGACCTTATTACCCATGACCAGGGAGAGAATTTGGTGTTAACTAAAGGTAGTGGTTTAGAAAATAATTAATGTGATTTGTTAAGATGCAACATCATGAAGAAGGTAGTCTATGCCTACCATCTTGGTCATGTTACTTCATTTCTTTGAGCCACTTTCCTCATCTGAAAAATGAAGGATTTGATTAGAACAAAGATGCATTCTAAGGCTCATCACAAAATGATTATTAGGTCGAGCATCTCCAAGAAAAGTAGCAAAGGAGAAAAAAAGTCATACCAAGAATATGGAGAACTGACTACACTCATTCAACAAATACAGCAGTTACTGAATGTCTATGTGTCAGGCACTTTCTTTGCACCAAGCATATATCAATCAGTGACTTAGATCTTGAGTACAAGTAGACAAAAGTCACCAAAATAAAAGAATTTGAAGGACAAAAAAAATTTTTTTAGATGGGGCCTATGCTGTTCTGGCTGGCTTGAACATCTGAACTCAAGTGACTGTCCTGCTTCAGCATCTAAGTAGATAGAACTACAGGTTTTGTTTTTTTGTGTTTTGGGTTTTTTTTTGGTGCTGGGGATCGAACTCAGGGCCTTTTTGCAAGCACTCTAACCACTAAGCTAAATCCCCAGCCCCAAACTACAGGTTTTGGAGAACAAAATTATTCAGAGCACCTGAATGAAATAAAAAGAAAAGCAGTTTAGCAATAATAGTGCATCATAATGCAGAAAAGTAAAAGCAAGCGACACCAGAAGATGTCATTTCTGGTAAAAAAAAAAAATTAAAAACATCTTAAGTACAGCAATTCCTAAAGCCAATATGCCAAGAATTCTTAAAAAATTAATTTCTACTATACTTTGATATGAACTCAATGGAAAAAAGTCCAGAATAAAATTCTATTTTATTTAAAGGAACTGAAAGGTAATAGGACAATTCCACTGGCTTATACTATAACAAGATCTATTTCTTACAAATTAGTTCTCTCTCCTATGAGACATACAAAAAGAAGAAAATGACAGGACTTTAGAGATTAACTAATCCAACCCCCCCTTACTTCATACAACATAAGCTTCTAAACAACAGTAATTGCCAGAACAGTGCCAAGCACGTAACAGATGCCCAATACATATTTGCTGACTGGATAAAAAAGAAAACCAATGCCTTAATAGATATTTTAAAATGTTAATTTTAGAACTGGAACCGTAACTTCGAGAAAGTATTCAGAAGTAATGAACAAATACATGAAATAGCAGGTAATGTGTGTGTGTGTAATCCCTCTCACATCTATTAATCTAGTGTCTGAATTTTTCACTATGTGCTTGAGTCTGGCATTTTTGGTGATGTGACAAAACTAAACAAGCAAGAATATGTGTTGCTGCCTAGTGACAAAACACAAATGCAAAAGGCCTCAGATCTCCCTTTCCCCTAAAATGAATTGCAAAAAACCTCTACCTATACATCAGACTCACCTGTTGAGTTTTAAAAAAAATATGCCCAGTTCCCCCCTAGAAACCCACTCAATTACGATCTAGATTAAAAAGAATAAGATCTAGTCAAATACTTTTTTTTTGGTGCTGGGACTTGAACTCAGGGCCTTGTGCTTGCAAGGCACGCTAACCACTGAGCTACATCCCCAGCCCCTTACTTACATAGTTTGAAAAAGTTCCACAGATGATTCTGATATATAATTGAGGCATAAAAATCACTGTTAGGCAGTGATCGAGAATAAAACTGGAAACCTTGCCAGGTGTCGTGGCGTTTGCCTGTAGTTCCAGATACTGTACTTAGGAGCCTGGGGGAAGGAGGGTTGCTTGAGCCCAGAAATCCCAGGCCAGGCTGCCTGGAAAACAGTGAGACTGCTTCTCAAAGGTGAAAAAACGTGGAAATTCATTTGTGGCTGAACATATGTGCATTCAAGACCGTAAGACTTAGCATGAATTTATTTGAAAAACACATTTTAGGGATGGTATCTCATTCTAACAATAAATTTTTCCACATTTTATTCCTTAAAAGTAGGTTACAGTGATCATCACTTTATGATCAAGAGTAATAACTAAATGATAAATTCAAGCTTCAAAATACACATTTCAGAAAATTTCACTGAGGCTTTTATCCTTATTTTGTGTAATTTTACAAAAAGATGTTTAAGCAATCTTCTGTCACATTAAAAATGCTTACAGGGTTGGGAGTATCACTGGGTAGTAGAGATACACTCCCAGCATGCAGGAGACCGAGGGTTCCATCCCCAGCATTGCGGGGGGGTGGGGAGGAAGATCTTAGATTCTACTCTACTAGGCTTCTTCTCCCATACAGAATTTAGCAAAACAGACCAAGGGAGTTAAGAGACACAAGCACCTACTAAATGTGTAGTGTTGCTGTTTTGTTCTGTCCATAATTATCAACCAATGCTACAAAAATGCAAAATAAACCCCCAGTTTTAAAAAAAAGTTATTTGGTGAAAATTACACTGATTTTAAACTAAGCTAAATAAAACCAAGAATTTTTGAGATCATAAATTTGACAATACTATATGTTCATTTATGCACTAATTTAAATAAACTACCAGGAGACAAACTGTTTTACACCTTTAGGAAAGCTGAGCTGCCACCAAACTATCTCTCTGAACATGCTGGGAAGACACCTGAAAGACAAAGAAACTATATGCTATAGTTTCTGCTTCTCTCTTGGTCAATCAAGGTAGATCCCACATTGCAGACTATTTTGATAGTCTTAAACACTATGTTACAGCAAACAAAAAGTTCTAAATATTTCCTTCAAAATAGTAATCAGTATCATTTCACTAACATGGCATAGAAGCTAAAGTACCACTGGTTGAGACTGACAGACCACAGTCCCGCGCCTGTATAATGGAAATACTATTATCTACAAAACATAATAAATGGAAATGCTTCACAGTGCTGACATGTAATTAATTCTCAATAATAATTACGCTGAAAACTGAAAAAAGCTGGGAAAAAATCCATTTTCTGATTCATCTGCTTGTAAGTTCTAATAATAACATGCCAGAGCCTGACCTAGTGGTGCACGCCTGTTATCCCAGCACTCAGAGGCCGAAGCAGGAGGACTGCAAGCTCAAGGTCAGTCTAGGATACACAGGGAGACCCTGTCTCAAAACAAAAAAACACCAGCCCAATGCTTTCCACTCTGACTGCATATCATATGCAGAACTGAAAGAAAACTAGAGTCCTATTTCTCAGTTTTTGAAAAGAAAAACATTTCAAGATTTGGAAAACACACCAGCAAGAGCAAAAATATGATACAGGCCATCACAAAAACATTACATTGCTTTAGAATAAAAATTGACTGGCTCAATAACCACCGCAAGATTCCTTGCTCCAGTTTACTGCCAGGAAGACTTAGAAGAGGACCAATCCTTCTAACACACACCCGTTTTCAAATAACTCTTTAACCCATTTTCTACAAAGATTGGATTCAATATTAAAATTACAGAACTAAAGTATAAAAAACAAAAAAATCAAGCTCATGAAATTTTAAAAACTGCTAAAAGAACACGTGCATGTGTCAAACTAATGAACTGGATGACTGGCAAATACATGACATTCATTTTCAAATATAAGCAACGGTATTAATACTACGTCAAAGAAAAATGATCTCTGAAGAAATAATCCACGAAATCCCTCATCTTCTTGATAATCAGAAAATGTATTTCAAGATCCTGGAAGACAAAAGATCCAAAGTGAATCTACCACACTTAAGCATTCCACAGAGACTACCACAAGAGAACTATAGAATACCAACAAAAGATACCAATAATTTGGCGAAAGGTGAAATTTGCCCTTCAAAGTTATTTTCTGAAAGAACTTACATTCTTCCATGCACTGTTCTTGCTGTTACTTAGTCCTTCCAGAAATTTTCTCTCAGAAACTACCAAGGTCAGCAAACAAAAGAAACACCATGAGAACATTAAGATAACAAGAATTACAACAGTTAAATGTATGTGCAAAGTAAGAAAAAGCATGGAAAAGAAATTTGCATAGTACCAAAACTGTAATTTCAAATCAGAGAAAGCAAAATATACTAAAAATAACAAATACGTTTTAGTTCACCGTTGGAACATCAATTCCAAATACTTCAACCTCTCACTGTATCCGAACACTGGAACATTAAAGTTTAAAGGGTTAAAGTTACAAGTATGACAAAGCACATGAATTTAAAAATTGAAAAAACTATTGTCATCTTTTTATATTTAATACATAAATCTTCCAAGAATTTGGAAGGTATTTGCTGAAACCAAAATGGCAGCCCAGTGAAATCTAAAGGAGAGTTTGTAGTGTGGTATTTTTAAATTCAAGCCTATGGGTTAAAAAAAGCCAAGCTAGCCACAGTTAAACTACTCCTTATCATAAAGGTAGATAATAGGCTCCTCTCTGATTAAGTACCTGCTGAAAAGTTTTCTTCTAATCAGCGCGCTCAAAATTATCCTTCCTCAAAGTGAAATTATACAAGCGATAGATTTAAGGGGCTTGAGAATTCAGGTGAAAGAGTGCTACAAATCTCTCTCTGCTCCCAAAATAAACTACCGGATCTGTACGAATATTTAACCTAAACCTACAACTCGCTCAAATTCAAAGACAATCTGAGCAATTATACCACACCTGTAAACTACACCATGAAAATTCAATTAACGTCGTCTCTCCAGAACTCCCCGCACTCCGCCCCGCCAATAGCTTAATTTAAGCAGGTTCGGCTGAAAATCTTAAAAACTCCCACCTAAATTCCAGCCACTGCAGAAATTCGTACAAACAAAAACGTGCTGTACACACACCTGCTCCGTAACTCTAACTTAAGTATTTCGCAATGAATGAAAAATAAGTCATTTACCAAACCCGCAGTCTCGCATCACAAGAATCTTGAGGTTTCATCACTAACAAACTCGCACATGCTAGTATTTTTTGCAAAAAACAGTTAAAAATAGCAAGGTGGCAGGTCCAAGCTGGCTTGGAAGCGATTTCCGCAGCCCAACACCTTTCGCGACTCGGGCCCTCCGCACACCAAGGGGGGCGAAGGAAGTGCAGGCGGCCGATAACTCGGCGCGGACTCCCGGACTACAGGGCTGAGGAGAAGCTGCGGGTTATCGCGGAGGGTGGGGGGAGCAGACAAGTCGTCGGGCCTGATAGCCAGGCGTCGCCCAGGCCTAGCTCTCCGGCTCCAAATCACTCCACCTCAGTAATGGCGTTTGGTGTCAAGTGGAACGAGCCCGGGGAGGAGAGCGGCGCGAGTCCGCGGAGCGCCGGGCTGCAGGGCCCCGGGCGGGGGCGGCGCTGACCCGGCCCCCGGCGCGGCTGGGGGGGGGGCTGCTCGCCGCGCCCGGAGCCGCCATCCTCCCACTCGGCCCCAGACAGGACGGGAAGGGGGAGGAGGGGGAGGGACGGAGCCGTCAGCCATTTTCCCTTCCCGTCCAAAACACACAGCCACGCTCGCGGGACGCCGACCGGGCTCACCGCGCAGCCCCGCGCCCGCCCCGCCCGGCCGGCCGCGCGCAGGAGGGAGGGGGCGCCCCGGCCCGCTGTCCCTGAGGGAGGGACTTCGCACGCCCCCCGCGCCCAGATCCAGCTGTTGGCCCCGGAGCGGCTAACTACTCACCGCACGACACGGGCGTCTACTCAGAAACAGGACACACGGAGGCGGGAGAAGCTAGGCGACGGCGGAGCTCGGTCCCGGGCCCCGGCCTAACCTGGGTGCATCCCAGGCCCGGGGGTGACGGGCAACAAAGTGTGTCGAGAGGCTGCAGCGGCCGGGCTCAGTCAGGGCTGCGGACGTGAAAAAGAGGGGCTGCACCCGGGCGCCTGAACTCGCTCCTCACCGCGCCCGCTCTGCAGGAGCAGTGGCCGCAGCCACCGCCTCCTCCTCGGCCGGCGGCCGCCCTCTTCCCCCTCTCGCCTCGGGCTGGGGCTCTCACACAGCTCAAACGGGCTCCGGGCGGTGCGTTTGTCCTGCGTCACCTCCTCCTGCTCCTCCTCCTGCAGCGGCAGCTTCACCTTCCCTCAGTCGCCGCCTCTGTCCCTGCTCCGGGCCTGGTCGCTGTGCTGCGGCTCGCTCCGCGGTCCCGGCGCCAACCTGAACACCGGGCGCTAAGGCGGCCGCCTCCCGAGAGAGAGAGGCGGCGGCGGCGGAGTCCCGCGAGGCCTGAGGGCTGTGCGGGGCGGGAGAGGCTCGGCGTCAGAGGCCCAAGCGGGCCGGCTGAGGAGAGGCTGCGGCTCCGGCGGCGGCGGAAACTAGCTTCCGCAGCCGCGGATGCCCGTCCTCGTCAATATGGCGGTCCGGCAAACCAAAAAAAAAAAAAAAAAACCGCTCGGCCGGTGGCGGTAGCGGTGGCGGCTGTGGTGGCGGCGGCAGCGCGGCGGCGCAGACTCCTACTAGCCCCAGCACCGCCCAAAGCCCCGAGCTTCTCCGCCCCCGTCACGTCCCGCCCCTTACAGGCCCCGCCCCCAGCCCTCCCCTTGCCCCTGCCCAGCCCCCTCTCACTCAGCCACCCACCGTTTTTCTCCACCCGGGGCTGTAGAGCCAGCGGGACGGCGCGCGGCGCTCAGGGGGTTGGGCCAGGCGAGAGACGCTCGGAACCCGGAGAACTGGGTGGGGGAGGGGAAGACAATGCGGTAAAGATTGTTCGCGCAGTACCTTTCCTTCCGGTCAGCCCCTTCAGGGTCACGCTACGGCTAAACCCGGTGTTCCATACCCCTCGGCTCGGGAACGGGGCGTGGGCAGAGGTGGTGCTAGGACGGGCAGAAGTGGGGGAAGGGAGACCCGAAAGGATCTGGCATACCACGCCAGAGAAGTGGCTGGGCGGTGGGGACTGGCAGTGTGTGATGGCCAGGACAGGGTTAACTGCGTGAGCCGCAGCCGCGTCGCTGAGTTTTACTTAGGCCGCTTGTTTTTGTTCCATTGTGAAGCGTGGCCCCGCCGACAAGTGCCCGGATGGTGACGTCACTGGTCTCCCCCTTTTCCGGGATTGTGGGGGGAGGGGCGGCGGAAAGATTAGATCCTGAGACCAAGCACTAGACGGTTGCTGCCTCAGTGCCTGGGGGTCCCGGCGGCACAGCTGACCCATGTCACGTGATATTCGAGCAGGCCGGGTCACGGGGTGGCGGCAGTGCCAAGTCCCGAGGGTTTGGCCACCTGCTCCGCGCCGATACGAGAAGGTGTGGCTATATCTCCAGCAGGGGGAGGAGGGGGCCGCCTTCCTTTCCTGTGAGGAAGGCGCCGTGAGAAACTCATTCACAGGATCCTGCTGCCTCATCATCTGCAAGCATTTAGGACCATTCTTTGGCCACACGAGCCCTTAAAACAGACTAGCAAAGATAAAAAGCGTACAGTGGCAAGGACAGCAGAACCGCTAAATGTAGCAAGATTAGCCTCCGTTGCCAAATCGTCAGCACGACACAGTGTGGGAACCCGGAAGGGACTACAGAACTCATCCGCTATGTCATGGACTATTTTCTACACGTTTATAATCCAAAAAGCAGGCTGCATAGTAAAAAATGTATCATTTATAATCTCAAATAAATGGCGTGCTTGGAACAATTCTATAAATTGACCTAGATGAAGAGGAAATAAATGAAGTTCCTAATTTACTATACATTTCCTTTCGACTTAAAAATGCCTGTAGGCACCAAAACAGACAAAACCATAGGAAAGCCCTATAAACAAGACAGGGTTGAATGTAGTTATGCTAAAAAAAAAATGCTAGTTGCTAAAAAGGATTGTTAACTGGGATCCAGACTAATTTAGATGACGCACAACAAAGTACTGGTGTCTTAAATTTTTGAACCATTTCTCTATGTACAGCACTAGATCCTTTACAACATATCATTCATAGCCCTAATAAATCTTACCACGCGTTGCCTTGATTTTATAATTATTTCCATGCATGGTTTTCCTCCCTCAGTAGCTTATATGGCTCCTAAAAAGTAGACACTACCATCCATGTACACTGTAGGTTCTCGAAGTATATAGTGTTTTTATTTAATCCTCAGAACTCTGTGAGGTGACCAGAACATAGGTTACCGTTCTTGATTTTAGGTAAGGAAGCAGAATGGGTAAATGATTTTTCCAAGACCAACAGACAGGATAGATTAAGTGTCAAACACAGGTCTTTTAACCCTATCAAAAGTCCACTTTAACAAAAATATTCACAAAACAAATAATTAAAAAAAACAAAGATGTCTACTCTCAGCAATTCTGTTCAACATTGTACCTGAGGTCCTAGCCAAGGCATTAAAAAGAAACGAAAGATTTCTTTCCAGTCAGAAAGGAACGATTAAATTCTCCGCTTGTACATGATGTGATCTCACACATAGAAAATCCTGGGTAATCTATTATTTAAAAAATTAAAACTAATAAATGAGTTTAACATGGTTGCAGGATATAAGACCAATATTTAAAACTCAAGTATATTTTTATCCCCTAGTGATAATCAGAAAACTTCCAATTACAATTGCATAAAAAGAATAAAATACTTAGAAATAAATTTAACAAATGAACCACAAGGTTTGTACCCTGAAAATTACAAAACATCATTGAAAAAATTAAAGAAGATCAAAATAAATGGAAAAACACCCCATGCTTAAGGATTAAAAGACAATACTGCTGGGCTCTGTGGCACATGCTTGTATTCTCAGCTATTTAGGGGGCTGAGGAAGGAGGATCCCTTGAGTCCACAATTTCGAGGTTGGCCTGGGCAACATAGTGAAACTCCCTCTCAAAACTAACAAGGAGGGCTGGGGATTTAGCTCAGTGGTTAGAGTGTTTGTCTTGCAAGCACAAGGCCCTGCACAAGGCCCTGAGTTCAATCCCCAGCACCAAAAAAAAAAAAAAACTAACAAGGAGATACTATATCACACTGCGTAAATGTCTGTAATTATTATGTGTCGAAAGTAAAATTTTTTTGATTACGTTTTATTAGGATATAAAACAAACAAGAAGATATATCACACTGTATAAATATGTGTAATTACTATGCGTCAAAAATAAAATTTTTTCAGTTGCATTTCTTTTTATTAGCATACATTTGGGATAGTAAGATACATAATAGTTACACTCATTTTGGGGAATCAGTACATATAATTTCTTGATCATTCATTAATTGATGATTTGATCTTTTTACCCACTTTCCCTTCCCTCTTCTTCCCCTTCCTTTCTTCCCGGATCTCTTTCCCCGTCTCCAAATATCTGCCCTCCCTGCTTGCTACAATCTCTTTTACTCTTTAATTAATCTATATGTTGGGTTTTCTCATGTAAGAGAAACCATGTGAGGTCCAACTTCTTTGTCTGGCTTATTTCACTTAACAGTGTGGTCTCAAGATCCCACAAATGACATGGTTTCATTCTTTGTGGATTGCTTGAGTTCAGGAGTTTGAGGTTAGCCTGGGCAATATAGTGCACCTCTTTCTCAAAACAAGGTACTATATCACCCTGTATAAATATCTCTAATTACTGTGTGTCAAAAATTTAAAAAGATTTTTAAAAGACACTATCATCAGTGGACAGACAACCTGCAGAGTGGGAGAAAATATTTTCAAATTGTATATGAGTTTACAAAGGGTAAAGGATTTCTCCAAGATCAACAGATAAGTAAATGCTGAACACAGGTCTTCTTTTTATCCTCAAAATTTTTTTATTAGTGTATGTTTGCAATACATAGTAAATATGTTCATTGTGGGGGAATTGGTACATATACGTATTGCAATTTGATCTTTTTCACTTCCCATTCATCTCTACCTCTCCTCTTGTCCCCAAATCCCCCTTCCATCTGTTCAAAGAAACAACTCTGATTTATTGATCCTTTTTTTTAGTTTCACTTTCATTAATTTCTACTCTGATCCTTAGTGTCTTTCCTTCTATTAGTTTCAGATTTGTATTGTTCTTGTCTTTCTAGGAGCTTGAGATCCAGCATTAGGTTATTTATTTGAGACCACTGTATTCTTCTTATGTGTGCATTTACAACTATAACCTGCCATGTTAGAACTGCTTGCATTGTAAACACAGGTCTCTTCACCTTACCAAAAATCTACCTTTAACAAAGATGTCCATAAACAAAGAATAATATCCCTTATATTTGATGAGGGATTAATATCCAGAATATATAAAGAAATACAACTCAATGATAGCAAAACAAAACAAAACAAAAAAGTCAATTTAAAAGTAGGAAAGAGATTTGAATTTCTCCACAGATGTACAAATGTCCAATAAACTCATGAAAAGATGCTTAATACCACTAGTCATTAGAGATATACAAAAAAACCCACAATGAAATACTACTTCACACCCATTACAAAGGCTATCATCAAAAGAGTGGGCTGTGGATATGCCTAGCATGCTTGAGACCCTGAGTTCTATTCTGAGCATTGGCAGGGAAAAAAAGAAAAAGAAAAAAAGGAAGAGGGGGAGGAAAATGACAAGTTGACCAATATTAGCCAGGATGTAGAGAAGCTGGAACTTTCTGACATGGCTGGTGTGAATGTAAAATGGTACAGCTGCAGAGTCTCAAAAAGCCAAACATAAAATTACCATACGACCCAGCAATTGCACTCCTAGACACAGGTGTAACTCTAAAGAATTGAAAGTGGGGACTCATACATGTATTCCAACATTCATAGAAGCATTGTTCCTAAGAGCCAAAATGTAAAAAACACCCAAATGTCCAACAGATGTATGGATAAACAAAATGTGGTTTATATAATCAATGGAATGTTATTCAGCCTTAAAAAAGAATGAAGCTCTGATACATGCTACAACATGAAATAACCACATGAATTAAGCATGGAAACACGCTAAGTAAAAGAAACTAGACACAAAGGTTCACGTATTGTACGATTCCATTTACCTGAGGGTCCTAGAGTAGTCAAATTCACGAAGACAGGAAGTAGAAGAGAGGCTACCAGGAAGGGACTGGGAGAAAAGGGGACTGGGGAAGTAAGGTTTAAATGGTACAGAGTTTCTGTTGGAAGATGATGAGAAAATTCTGGAAATGGAAAGTGGTAATCGTACAACATTGTGAATGTGCTTAATGCCACTGAATGATACACTTCAAAAGTTACTCTGGTAAATTTTACGTATATTTTACCACTGAAATTAAAGGCTGGGGGAGCTGGGGATTTAGTTCAGTGGTAGAGTGCTTGCCTAGCAAGCGAAAGGCTCTGAGTTCGATCCCCAGCACCAAAAAAAAAAAAAAAAAAAAAAAGGCTGGGGATGTAGCTCAGTGGCCCCAGATTTAATCCCCGGTAACACCCCCAACCCCCCCACCCCGCCAAAAGAAGAAAATCCTGTTAGATACTGGCAAGTTCCTATAATTGAGTCTATAAATTATTCTCTAGTCTCAACTGTCAAGTTCACTGGTAATTGTTTTCAAACTTGGTGGAGCTATCTAAAATGTATAGAGACACACACATACACACACACACATACACACGCCCTCCCGGGGTGGGAATGCCCTACACAATTGTCTCCTTTTGACACCTTCCATTCAGTAAATGGAATAGGAAATGAACAGTTCTGAGTTAAAAGAATAAGTTCAATGCCATGGTGCAATTCACATTAAAATGCATGTAGTCCAGGCTTTTTTTCTTACTTCCTTTGTTTTGGTTTCTCTTTTCTAACACCTGTCCTTTAGCTTCACAACTGTAATTTTTTACTTCCTGGTTCTGCCTCATTAAGGCAAAACCTTATTGTATTACATTTCCTCATAAAATTTCCCATTACATTCTCTCCTCTCTTCCCTACCCTCGACCCTGGAAATATTTGGTAAATATACTCATTGTCTACCAGGACACATCTTTTTTGGGAGTAGGGAGGACACAAAGGGTCTTGTCAGGTAGACCAGTCTGGCCTCAAACCCATATGTAGCCAATCTTGCCTGGAACTCTCAGTCCTTTTGCCTCAGCCGCCCACGTGCTGAACTCACAGGTGTATGCCCTGATGATCTGAGGTTGAGGCCACATGTGGCTTACTAGAATACATTTTAAAGAACAGACAGAATTTCCAGGGTAAGTTGACATTATTTAATTATTTAACACTTAAAGATCTAGCTACAGACAAGGGTTTAAATGCTTTGTACCTGTGAAAATATCTTCTAACTTAATGGCCAAACTAACATAGAAGAGGAGAGAGCTTTGATAATATGCTCCTCCCAAAGCTTTGTGATTGAATGGAATGAAGAAAGTTGACAATGACAATTTTAATCCATCAATATGATTAACTAGGAATCTAAGCAGATGGACCCATTTCATCTTGATAACAGGCAGAGAAAATAGCTAGGGGAAATGAGGAGCAATATAAAAGATCACAGTTGATAATATGCTATTGCTCGTGGATATCTGATTCAATTTGTGAAACCAGTGCCAACCAACACAGTTAGAAATCATCTGTCTGCAGAGTCCTATGGGGACACAAGAAATGGCCTCAGCTTGGGTCATCCCTGTGTTCTAGAGACAGAGAGTTCTAAGGCAAAATTGCCCTTTTCCCTGCTCACGGGAGGGAGACCAGCTACTTGGTCTTAATTGTGGTACCTGGGGCTCTGTCATTAAGCAACATCACTGATACTACAAGGAGAACATCAGGGACAAGCTAGTTAACAAGCGTTACCAAGTCAATATTTAGATTAGTACCTGGACAAAAATCTTGAGAACTTGCAGCTCATCTAGGAAAGAAACTTGTAGTTATTTCAAATTTGATAATAATCTTTAACATGTACTTGATTTTGCTAGTGAGTTGTGAAGCTGAACAAATTTTTTAAATTATTAATCAGAAAAAAACATTTTGATCAACCACGATTTTTTTTTGCTGGATTTCAATTTGTTTTAGTTAGTTCAGCTATAGAAAATTTGTAATCTGTGGTGATTTCTTTTCTCATTTTAATGATTCCCTTTTATATCTTATTTTGCTTTTGTAATTTTGAAAAGTTTTTGTTACAGAATACGCCCCACATTGTATAAGGATCAAGCTTCAAAAAGCCCAGGTTTGCTCCTTTTAAGAGAAATAAGACCAGGTGTGGTGATTCATGCCTTGAATTCCAGCACTCAGGAGGCTGAGGCAGGAGGATCACTGCAAGTTCAAGGCCAGCCTGGGGACTGCCTCAAACAAACAAACAAACAAACAAAAAACAAAAAGGAAAGGAAAGAAAAGAGGGATATGATAATAATGGTAAATAAATAATAAGTAAAGGCTAAGCCATGAAAGTGTCCGTGGTGTCAGTGAATAAAGTCTGTGTCTGTTTTCTGTTAATTTCTCTAGCTAAAAAACAAAAAAGAACAACAACAAAAAAGAACAAAAATCTCCAGCAATGTTTAAAAGCCAAGAAAAACACAAAAGAAAAAATATCTGTAACAAAATGCAATACTTTTTCTCCTGATTTTCAAAAGAACCCCGAAAAGCCCCTGAGGTGGAAGATGAGCCCCCAGAGCCTGGGCGTCAGTCAGATCGGTTAGCTCTACGGGAAGCGCAGAGAAGAATGTGAAGGACGGAGCAGAAGAACAGAGGGGTCTCTCAGCCACTGGATAGGGAGAAGGTGCCTGCTGGGGCCCCTGGAGGTAAGAAGCCTCTGAGAAGCGCAGGAGAAGGATAGCTATTTAACCAAAAAGTGGCTTTTCATTATTCTGAGACCGTGGAGCAGGTACCCTGGACAATAGGGTCCCCTCTTTCTCTTCGTCTGGAAACGGTCTCTTCCCTTAGCAACAAACACATTCCCACTGTGATATGTGCTTTAGGGTCATCTGGATTTGGCTAGCTTAAGGATATCACCAGAGATTGGTTGTTTGTGGGTATTGAAGATCTGAAAAAACGAAACCTGAAAAATGATGGCAGAACCCCAGAGCGGACTCCAAGCCAACCTGGAATCTCCAGTCCATCCACCTGCAACAGGAAGTAACCTGATATTTCACCAAGTCCATTAGCCAGTGTTAAAGGTATTATTTCACTCCTTTTAGAGTTTCGGGATCATTTTAGCTTTAAAATTTGAAGGGTTCTATTTATATATTTTATATAATCCACCACAGTGCAAAATAATCTGATCCTTTTGTTTTTACTCCCAAGCACAGTCTTGGTTATTTTGTCTAGGTACTTATTTCCTCAGTTGGAGATATCACCATCCGTTTGTGACACCAATTATGCCCCACTCCTGATGCTACGCCAGTTCTAGTAAGCTCCTCGCTCCTTAACAGAGTTGTAGTTCCCATTTACCATGTATTTGTCTGGAAGATTCCAAAATTTCCAGGTCCTACCTACCTAAAATACAAGTCTCATGATTTAAACGAAGGCAGTCAAATCAACCTGATTTTCTCAACTATTTTTGCAATCGAAACTGTCTTAAAACATTTTAAAAGGGGATTGGGATGTAGCTTAGTGCAAAGGCCCTGGATTCAATCCCAGTACAAAAACAAAACAAAACGAAACAAGACAAAAAGTTGCACTAGTCACCAAGACCAAGCATTTGGTCATTCTCAAGTCAAATTCCTATCTCACTGTAGCCTGGAACCTGCTCCATCTTGCTTTCTGCATAAGCACACACTCCTGTTATCTTACCGGCCAGGCTGGAAGTTTTGTAGAAAAAGGCGGGGTGGTGGTGGTGGTGGTGGTGGTGTACATTTTCAACCTACTCTTCCTTTTACTAGAATTTCTTCAAAGTCTACTGTAATCTGGAAATACTTTTACTTATCCCAGAAAAAAATCAAACACTTTAACGCTCATAAACAAATATGCTCCTTTGCAACCAATTTATACACTATAACATCATTCATTTGGATCTCACTGAACTAGAACATGGTACTCTAGACAGCAATATCTTGAATTTTATGATAGGGTAAAGGAAAAAAACAGGAGGCTTTATTTAAATCAGCATAATTCTCTTAGAAACAAAATTATAGGAGAACTATTTACAATCTAGCTCTTAATACCATTGTGTTGAACATTGTAGGAAAATTCTTGAAAATACTAAACTCTCCGATCCTTCTTTGTAATTGAAATCTCTTCTCTAAAGCGTCTGGGACAGGGCTGGGGATTTAGCACAGTGGTTAGAGTGCTTGGGTGGTTAGCTCAGTGGTTAGAGTGGGGGGGGTTCTCCCCTCCACCCTGGGGACTCCACTGCAGGCTACTGAAGTTTGAGGTCCACTTCTCTCTGGACTTTTAAAACAGGAATCATCCACTGTGTGCTTCTCTAAAGATATCCTGCAACTTGAACTTCTCACGAATTCAAAGAGGATTTCTGTCCATTGAAATTACTAAGATTTCTGGTGCATTTATTTATATATGTAATCTAACAATTGCATTTTTGATTGCTAAAAAAAGCAATTCTTTCTTGGCTCTTAGGTACATTGCCCTCTTCCATTATATTACATAAAGTTTATTTTTTTTAGGAAAAAATGGAAGTGGAGATTTGTCAACTATCCTCTCCCTTCTTTCTATTTTTGGGTTCATGCCTGGACCTCCTGCTAATTTGGGGGGCTAACCTGGGTAGTACTGCAGCCACCGCAGCTCTGCTCTTGCATTTGCCAACTCTACAGAAGGTGCTGCTGTTTCTGGCTGCACTGTTCACTTGCAGTTTGCTTAGGGACTCAGCTGGTCTCTTCTAGTCTGTCAAGTCCTTCAACAAACATGGGATTGCATATCGAAATAGTGATGTAAGATAGCTTTTAAATATATGCTTTTAATCTGCTGAACATGGTGTACCCTGTAATTCCGCACTTGGGAGGCTGAGGCAGGAAGATCACTGCGAATTTGAGATCAACCTGGGCTACATAGTGAGTTCAAAACCATCCTGAACTACATAGTGAGACCCTGTCTCAAAAAAACCCAAAGAAACATGCCGTCAATACAATGGAACAAGAGGCATAGCCAAGAGGCAGCCCAGTCTAGAACCATTCTGTAAAGGGGCTTTTCACCTAGTTTAACTGATCTGGACACCAAAGGCTTAAACCAAACAAAACCAGTATATGTGTCACACACGAACAACATTATAAATGTAATATGATGACATTACAAAATATCTGGTAAAAGGGAGACATTTTCCTTAATTCCATTACCAAAATCAAGGTTGTGTCATTTTTGTGTATGATTTGTATGAAGTCGTCCTAAAAATATAATTACAGAAAAAAGTAACCAAGTTGAGGAAGTTTGAAAAATTGAGAAACAAAAATAACTCCCATATATTAAAATGTGATTGTTATAATTTTGGTATATTCTCTACTAGTCACTTAAATTGTATTTTCTTTATTCTGAAGAATAGTAAGCGTATATATGTGTCCCCTTTTCAAACATTTGTTCACTTGCTAGAACATTTAGCAAATGCTAGCATGATCTTTATGTTCTGCACCTTGCATTTTTTCACTTAAATATCTTGCAGATCATTCCCTATCAGGACATTTGCAGCTGGTTTTTGTTTTGTTTTGTTTTGTTTTTATTTTTTGATCACATAGTGTTGCATTGGGTGGATGCTGTATAATTTGTATAGCCTGTCCCTTGTTGATGCCTATTTGGCATGTTTTTAAATAATTTACTATTATAAGGAAACGCTGACTTCCAGTTTCTGATCTAACATGTAAGGAACTTGGAAGTCATCACTCCCAACTTCACAATAACAAAAATGCTGACCAAACTGAAAGTCAACAACTCCTCTCAGATCCATCAGAAAATGCGGTTGCAGGGCTAACTGCTGCCTCCTAAATTGAAGACACAGGTGAATACAGAAAAATCACAGCTTAACACAACAGAAGCCTTGAAGTGGAAGCCTGCAGCTAGAGCCAGAACCAGAATAGGAAAACTTAAAACTGTAATTGATGAATTGATGGAGGCTAGTGTGAACAAGCTGGAGGGTAAAAAACTCTGGGAGGTAGGCCAGTTTTAGAGGGGTCCCACAATTTTGTGCATTTCACTCCAGGAACCTAAGGGGTTCTTAGAGTGTGTATGTGTGTGGCGGAGGGGAGATCTCCAACTGCTTCTCATCAGGCGGAGAGGAAAAGTAACCATTTTGAAATATACCAGAGACAAAAGCATACCTACAAAAGAAACTTTGCGTGTGGAGGGGGGGTACAGGGGATTGAACCCAAGGCTTTCACATTGAGATACATCTCTAGCCCTATCTATCTATCTATCTATCTATCTATCTATCTATCTATTTATCTATCTATCTATTCTGAGACAGGATCTCACTAAGTCGCTGAATTGCCCAGGCTGGGCTCAAACTTGGGATCCTCCTGCCTCAGCCTCTCAGAGTGCTGAGATTACAGGTGTGCCCTACCACACCAGACAAGGGAAATTATTTTACCAGCACCTAAACACCTTGTATGTTATCAGTCTGACCAACCTAGGAGGGCCCTCTAGCCTTACGCATGGGGGAAAGGAATACCCAACTGCAGCCCACCCTCTCTAACCCTCTAGTCTCATATAAAGGGAAATTGGGAGATTGGGAAGCATGTGTGAAGTTCATTGCCCAGGTAGCTGCACAGGGTCACTAAAAGACTGAGCCCTAATTCATGGGATTATAGAATCCTTCCCCTTCCCCACGTACCTCCATCCTATCACTAAAGAACTATTGGTGAGTTTCTTTTACCCAGTGCCTCATATCTACCTTTCAACAAAAAATTAAAAGCATACTAAAAAATAAAAAACACAGTTTAAAGAGATAGAGCAAGCATCAGAACCAGAATCAAATAAGGCAGAGATACTAGAATTATCAGACCAGGAATTTAAAACAACTATCATTAATATGGTAAGAAATCTAATGAACCAAGTAAACACCATGTGAGAACAGATGGGCAATGTAAGCAAAGAACTAAAAACTCTAAGAAACAATCAAAAGGAAATGCTAGAAATCAAAAGCACCATAAAAGATCTGGGGGTGCAGCCTATGCTACAGCAAGTACTTAGCATGTCAAGGTCCTGGGTTCCACCAGCAGCACCAAACACTAACAGCAAAACACTAACAGGAATGAAGAATGTCCTTGTGACCTGCGCATGGCCAAGGGAAAAAAATCAGCAAGCTTGAAGATGTCAGCAGAAACTTGCAAAACTTTAATGCAAAGAGAAAAAGGAATGAAAAGAACTGATCAGAATATTCAAGCATAGTGTTATTTGAAAGTGGACTTGGCTTAGTTCTAAGTGTATATGGCAAACTCTAGGGATAACTTAAAATTTTTTTTTCTCCTTCCTTTTTAGAGATACAGTCTCACTATGTTGCCTGTACTGGCCCTGAATTCCTAGGCTCAAGTAGTCCTCCTGCCTCAGCCTCTGGAGCAGATGAGAAAACAGGCATGCTCCATCATGCCTGGCTCGGGACAACTTTAAAAGAAAGGAAGTATAACTGATAGGCTAAGAGAGAAGAGAAAATGGAATCATATCAAATGCTCAATTCTCACCAGAGAAGGCAAAAAAGAGTGAATGACAAAAAAAAAAACAAAACAAAAAACCCAAACCAGAACAAGGGCAATAAATAGAGAACAGTAACAAACATGGCAACCAGTAGACTGACTATATCAGTAGTCACTTTAAACACCAATGTTCTAAATACAACAATTAAAGACAGAAGGGTGGGGGGTGTAGCCCAGTGGTAGAGTGAGTGCTTGATCCCCAGTGCACGCGTGCACGCACACACACACACACACACACACACACACACACACACGAAAAAGACCCAACTATTAATCTACTTTAAACCCACTTTAAATACAAAGACACAGATTAAGAGTAAGAGGGGGGAGGGCTTGGGGGTTTAGCTCAGCAGTAGAGCACTTGCCTAGCAAGCACAGGGGGCCTGAGATCCATTCCTAGCACCACCCCCCTCAAAAAAAAGAGTAAAAAGGTGGAGCTTTCTTCTTGGAGGGCAGGGAAATAGGTCAGCGGTAGGGCGCTTGCACGAGGCCCTTGGTCGGTCTCTAGTGACACCCTCCCCCCACAGCTGGAGTAATTGTACTAATTTCGGACAAAAATGCTCCAATGAATATAACTGTAGGTATACTTTTTTCTTATTTAGAAGACATCTTTTTCTCAAAATTTGTCTTGATTTTTCTCTTTAATGAATGTATAGCCAGGAGTGGTGGCACATGCCTGTAATCCCCAGCATTTGGGAGGCTGAGGCAGGAGCATTGCCACAAGTTCGAGGCCAGTCTGGTCTACATAGCGAGTTCAAGGCCAGCCATAACTGCATAGCGAGACCCTGTCTCAAAAAAAAAAATGTAAAGAGTACATGTAGTAATGTGGGTGAAATGCACTGAAGTGTTTAGCTGCATGGATTTTTGTATGCATACACACATTTTTCACATATTTTAACAATGGTATTAAATCATTTCAGCACTTATCACATAGTAAACACTGTTCTAAGCATTTTACACATGTTGATTCATTCAATTCTCATAATAAACCTGTAAGTTAGGTATTGTCATTATCCCATTTTAGATAAGGAAACTATAGCACAGACAGATTAAGCATTTGGACAGATTTATGCGATTAGTAAACTCAGAGACAGAATTCAGATTTAAGCAGTCAGGCTTCAGTGTCTATATTCTTAGCCTTTCCAGATTATAACTACATATAAAGATAGTCATAGAAAGGGATTATCCCAGAATGTGATGCACATTATTAAATGCTCAATATTATCATCATTTTTACTACTCTTGTTATTATTTTATTAAATCTGAGGTGCCATCAATTGCAAGATACATCAGTATTTTAAATGTCACTAACAAAGAAAGAAAACACTGCCAGTTATAATATTGAAGATCCTACTGACTGTTGTAAGATGCATTCCAATTTCAAAAATGTGAAAAAATGAACTTTGTTGAATAAATGAAAGTATTATTGGATATACACCTTTTCATTTAGTGTCCAATAGCTATTAATACCATCTGTGTCTTGAAGGTCCCTGAGTTTATATTTTCAGTCTGGACCACGCCTTTTCTTGGGGGGAGGGGTGCTGGGAATTGAACTCACGGGCTTGTGCTCGCTAGGCAAGCGCTCTCCCACTGAGCTAAATCCTCAACCCCTGGACTACTCCTTTGAGTGGCAGATCTGCACACACAACTGCTCATTTGATATCTCCACATGGATGTTCACAGGCACCTCGAAAATACCATGCCTAAAACTGAAATCTCAAAAGCCTGCCATCTTGGTATAAGTCAATCCTACTCTTTCTTCAGGCCAAAAACCTCGGGGTTAACAAATTCTGATGTCTCTACTCTCAGTATAAATCCCTAACTGGGGCACTTCTCACTACTCTCACTGTCAATCATCGTCACACAGCACTGTGGCAGAGGTTGCTAGCTGCTCGCCCGCTCTATGATTTCCACTTCCTTCTGGGCAGACGGTTCCCAGTTTTCTTTACAGTCAGATATGCAATGAAATGATAAGCAATGGAAAATGACAACAGATATTTGCTACTTTCAGCCTGCTTCTATAAAACTCCCAAGAATACTTTTATCTACTTTTCTCCCAGTTTGTGCACTGGAGATGGCTCTGTACCTTACTCCCAAAGACAACCTTATCAGTTGTGTGTTGAAGACAGCAGAGCCTGTCGGCCTGGGCTTTTCCATAACTGCATGCAGGAGGGCTGCCCTACAGACCTGTTCATCTACCCATGTGTTAGTCACCCTCTTGTTACTGGGACAAAATACCCAACACCCAGAAGTAAAAGGAGGAGAGATTTATTTTGACTCCTAGTTTTTAGAGTCATGGTTGGTTGGCTCGAAGGCAGAAATGGCATGGCAGAAAGGAATGGAGGAGGAGAGGTGCTCACCTCTTGGCAGCCTGGAAGCAGAGAGAAAAGGGAGGAACGAGGGACAATAAAGATCCACCCTTCTATGTCACAGCCCTAGTGATACATTCCTTCTAACCAGGCTCTAACTCTGAACATGAGACTCTGTGGGTACCTTTTAGATCTAAACCATAACATTCCACTTCTGACCCCACAAAGGCTCATGTCCATCTCATTATGTAAAATACATTTAGTCCATCTTTAAGAGTTAACAAAGTCTTGGGTTGGGGATTTAGCTCAGTGGTAGAGTGCTTGCCTAGCAAGTGCGAGGCCCTGAGTTTGATCCCCAGCAATCCCTCCCCACAAAAAAGAGTTACCAAAGTCTTAAAAGTGCTAGCACTCTTCAAGTCCAAGTCCAAAGTCTCTTCTGAGACTCAAGGCAAACTCTTAGCTGTGAATCCCTATAAAAATAAAAAAGTTAAATACTTGCAACATACAATGGCACAGGGTTAACATTCCCATTACAAAAGGGAGAAATAGGAGGTTAGAAAGGAATGGGACCAAAGCAATGCAAAAACTCAGCAGGGCAAACACTAAATCTTGAAGCTCCGTTTCCAGCATCCAGGGCAGGCCATGGTGAGATATGATCTCTAAAGGGCTTGGATAGCCCCACTCATATGACCTTTACTGGTTGTAACCCACATGGCCTCTCTCTTGGGCTGGCTCCACTTGGTGCCTACGGCTTTCCTCACCAGACATTCCACATTCCTGGTATCTTTGCTACACCTTTGGCTTCACTCTCACAGCTTTATATACCGCCCTCTCAGGGGCATGCTGCCTGGCCTCCCAGGCCCTACTCTGAAATCTTGGTGGAATCATCCATGACTCTATAACTCTTACATTCTGCATGCCAGTAAAACCAGTATCACATGGGTTATGCCAAAGTCTTCTGCCAGCTTGAGCAGTAGCCAGACCTCCTTGGACAATGGCTGCAGTGGCCTCTGAGTAGCTGGATTGCTGAGCATACTGAATCCTAGGGAATCAATTGTTTATGTGGTCCTTCAGCAGGGGGCCCAGAGGCTCTCTTTTCAAATGAAAAGTTTATACGTTTGCATCTTTGAGCCTCTGATAGGTGGAGTCCTGATGCCTTCAAGCCATATTTCCTATTGTCCTGATGCAAAGTACTCGACTTCTTATTTTTTTATTTTTTTTTTAATTTTTATTTTTTACCAAGAATATGCATTGGTACTCAACTTCTTTTTAATGCGAATCTTTTCCTCAACCATACTCTCCTTGGCTCCAGCTTTGCAGAGGCTTCCTTTCTAGTGAAACTGGAAACTTTTTACATCTGTTTTTGCTCCTGATTCTCAATGTATGTCTTGCTAAAAGCAGCCAGCAGTATCTGTGCCACAGCCTGAACATTGGGCTGCCTTGAAATGTCCCCCATCAGATTAATTAGTTTGCCACTTTTAAACCCAGCCTCCTACAAAGTCTTAGGACATGGGTAAAACATAGACAAATTCTTTGCCAAAATGAAACACACTGGCCTCTAGTTCAATTTCCAAGAGTCATCATTCCCATCTGAAACCTCATGAGACTGATCTTTATTGTCTGCATTTCTATCAGATTCTAGTCTTCTGAGATCTGACCAGAATCTTCCATCAAGCTCAGTTTATAGTAGTCTAGAGCTATTCTAGCTGGTATCTCTAAGACTTTCTAAACTCCTCCCACAAAATAGCTACAAAGGCTTCTAAACCACATAGTCAGGTAAAATCACAGCTAAGTCTCCCCTTCCAGTACCAGTTTTCTGTATTAATCACTCTCCCATGGTTTGGACAAAATAACCAACAATCCCAACTTATGGCTCATAGCTTTTAGAGGATTCAGTCCATGGTTGGCTGGCTTTAGGGCAGAAACACCACGGCAGAAGGGCATGGCAAAGGAAAAGTGCTTACTCCATAGTATCCAACAAACAGAAAGAGAAGGGGACAAGAATGCACCTTGCAGGTCATGCTCCTAGTGACTTGTCCACTCTGACCAAGTCCCACCTCTGTACATGAGACTTCTGGGGGAATATTTAGTACGACTAAGTATTGTAAAATGAGTAACACATTTTCTGTTGTGTTTGAGCCAGTGGGCAGCGAGAAAACTCATATTGAGTATAGAAATATGGAGAGTCATGTTAAAAGGCAGGAAAATTCTTGATTAAAATGTCATCTGTGATAAATTGGAAGCCAGACCAACTGCCTCCCGAGCCTACAACTTCAGGGAAAGAGGATGGAAAACAATGTTAGATGTGTATTGATGGTTATTTGCAAGGTATTACCAGAGAGAGAAAAGGCAAGAAAGGGCTGGTTCAAGAGTAGAAATAAAAGGAAATCCGAGTTGGGAGATTTGGGGATACAGAGTCAGAAGAACTGTGAGCCAGGCACAGTGGTGCATGCCTGTAATCCCAGCACTTTGGGAGGCTGAAGCAGGAGGATAGTAAGTTCAAATTCTGCCTGGGCAACTTAGCTACACCTTGTCTTAAAAGAAAAACAAAAAGGGGCTGGGGATGTAGTTCATATATAGAACACTTCTGGGTTCAGTCCTAGTAATAATAAAAATTTAAAACTCTGACTGCTCTGTATCCTAAATAATGAGAGAAGACTGCAAAAAGCTTTGTGTAACCAAGTGTGGGGAAATGGCTCAATTGTGACATGCTGGTGACCTTGCATATCTTCACGTAGGCCACATGAGCAAGGCTTGCCTGCAGTCCAACATAAGTCTTGGCGGAATGCCCTATGATTGCCCTGGAATAAGAAGAGATAAGGACAGGAGCTGCTGCAAGGCAGTTTCTTGTCCCTATCTTGTGGGAGATTGCCCCAAGGCCATTTCTCATCCCTCTCCCCTTTCTCAGGGAGGGCTGCCCTCCCCACCTTCCCCTTGGCCCAGCAACTGCACAGCTGCAGACTCCTGTGCCACTCTGCAAAACTGTCTCTCCACAGCAGAGTGACCTACCTACCACTCAGGTGGTTTGTCACTTGGGTCCTCAATTTAGGTGTCATCCTGAGGGACTAGAAGCCTGTGGGGTTGACCCCATGCTGACATTGCTTATGTTGTTGCAACCTGCTATTTAAACCCCTTTGGCCTCATTACATGTTACTAGCCAAAGGTACAGAAGTGTAGTGAGCCGGCCTGTGGGCTGCAAGTGTCAGCCACCATGTTGCTGCCTAGGGACTGCTTGATCACTTGACTTAAGAGCCCATTAAGACTCCTTTGTCTGAAGCCAGGTGTGGTGGCACACACCTGTATCCCAGCACTGGGGAGGCTGAGGCAGGAGGATTGCTGCGAGGTTCAAGGCCAGCCTGGGCTACTCCGTGAGACCCTGTTTCAAAAAACAAAAAAACAAACCAAACAAAAAGACCCCTCTTTTATAAACAGAGGAACCCTGCCCTGCAACAAAAATCAGATTATGGGAGGTGGTGACTTCTCATCTAAACCTGTTTTTATCAGATGGCATCAGGTTAAGCAGCATTAATTTGAAAGGGAGAGAAGCCCCTAAGTACATAAAGCGGACTTTACAGCTATGGCTAGAAAAGAACTTTGGGCATGGTTACAGCCCAGGGAACTGTTCAAAAGCAAACATGTCTAGAAAAGAACTGTGGCTACAGCTCATGCTGGTAGAAGCAAATAGATTATGTCTACAAAAAAACAAAAAACACTGGCTATGGTTACAGCACATGTAACCGTCTAGAAGCAAACATGTCCAGGAAAGAATCTGGGGTATGGTTACAGTGCACGGAACTGTGTAGAAGCAAACAAATCTGAATCCGCCTCCATTTTGAGGGAATTAAATTACCAAAGAAACCAAGAGCCTGGTCTGAAAAAGCTGTGAAGTTTAAAACAACCCGTGGGCAGGAAGGGATCTGGGAAAGCTGATGTATTCTCCCATCCTCATCATTATCTCTCCGACATCATTTCCTACTTTCTCCCCTTAGCTCCTCAGTTCCAATCTGCCTCTTTACCATACTTTTAACCTGATAAACACACTAACATCTTAGATCCTTTGCCTTTGTTGTTTCCTCTGCCTGGAAAGAAAAAAACAATTTTTTTAGATATTCATGTGGCAAAACACACCATGGATCCCAGAGTCAGGCAACACTGAGACCGTCTAGCTTTTCCTGCAGCTGCCACTCCTAGAATCCTCATCCAGGTCCACTGCTGACAACCTAAAATGAACACTAGGAATAATCTAATTGTTCTGCTACCTGGCCATGCAAGAAACTCCGATCTCTACAAAGCACACCTCCTTATTTCTAGGAGTTCCTAGGGGTAGCCACGGGTACCCGGACAAGTCCACTCCAATGGTCTCTGCAAGACTGTCGGCTGGTTACCACAGACACTGTGGCTGTTCTAATGGCTCTGTTATGATGCTGGTTCCTGATGGGATTATAGTGGCTCTGCCCTGGTGGCTCCACAGTAGTGTGCTGAAGGTGCTTGGTGTTCTGGTGGGGACTAACAGCTCTCTCCTCCTGAGTGGGCTGCTGCCAAAGGAGCCTGGAGCAGTGTCAGATGGGAAATGTAGGCTAAAGCAGCCAGAGGAAATCCTGTAGTAAGACCAGCATAGGTGTTCTCCCAGCAAACTTGGAAACCAGAAGTACGTTTTAGAGGGCACATTTTTTTTTGTTTTCTTAAGTCATACTGGGGATGGAACCTAGGGCTTCTTGGATTTCGGGCAAGTGCTCTACCACCGAGCTACTTTCCTGGCCCTTTTAAATTTTTTTTAATTTTAAATTTTTTGTTTTTTTGAGACAGGGTCTCAGTATATAGTTCAGGCTGGCCTTGAACTCACTATGTAGCCCAGGCTGGCCTTGAACGTCTGGCAATCCTCCTGCCTCAGCCTCCCAAGTGCTGGGATTACAGGTGTGCACCACCATGCCCGGCTCTCCTGGCCTTTTTAAAAATAATATTTTATTTTGAGACAAGGTCTCACAAAATTGCCCAGGCAGGCCTCAAACTCCTACCTCAGTCTCCCCAGTACCTGAGTTTACAGGCATGTGCCGCCATGGCCAGCCAGAGGACACATTGTTAACACCTAATGCAATTTTGAGACTGCATTCTATATTACCTAACATTTTTATTACTCTGTGGCTACCCTAGACAAACATTCTTAAAGAGGTACAAAGACACAGGGATACAGACATTAACCATAGAACTTTTATAATAGTGAATATATAGCAACAGAGAAATAAACCATGACTTATGCATACTGTGAAATATTACACAGCAGTTCAAAAGAATGATCTATGGGTCATAATATGGAATGACTTACAAGACATATTATTTAGTGGATAAAGCAAGTTGCAGAAAGATATGTGTACTATGTGATAAAATCCCCAAACCTACAAAATAATATCATATATTTAAAGAAGCATATATATGTGTATGAAAGCACATGTAAATCATAACTGATAGGAGTGGTTGTCTTTGGGAAGGAATGAAGAGAAGGGACTCGGGATAGGGGATGGTGATGAAGAGAACTTTAGCCTCATCTTTAATAACCAAGTGTCTTAGTTGCTGAGTGTGGTAGCTCATGCCTCAGGAGATTGAGGCAGGAGGAAGTTCACCATGAGTTCAAGACCAGCCAGGGCTACACAGTGAGTTCGAAGCCAGCCTGAACTGCACAGAGAGATCCTGTCTTAAAAAACTAAAACCAAAACCAAAACAAGCAAACAAACAAAAAAACAAAAAGCAAGTGTCTTGGAAAGACAATGAATGTTTATGTAATTATAAACGAACTTTTCAAATGCTATATTGGGGATTGAACCCAAGGGCACTTTACCACTGAGGTTTTTGTTTGTCTTGAGACAGCCTAAGTTGCTCAAGATGGCCTCGAACTTTCAAGCCTCTGTCTGAGCCTCCTGAGTAGCTGAAAAGATAGGCAAGCACCACCATACTCGGTTTAGAAATCGATTTTTTTGAAAAGACCATCTGACTGTGCAGCAAACATTGTCCCTCTCCCTTATCAATTCAGCACACGCTGGCCCAACTTCCAGCTCCTGGCCCCTGCATTATTGTGCCTGAGGGCTACAGTCGGCATTGCCACCCCAGTCGAGGGAAATGCTGGGGGACTAAGTGCCCCTGGAAGCAGAGCTCTCAATGACTGACGGGAGTCAGTGTATCTCTCAGCCAGAGGCCATCAGCAGACAGAAGCCACATTAGGTATTTTAGGGAACTCAAAGGGTAAAAAGAGAACCCAAAGGTATCGTAGAGTAAGTAACTACAAGAACCAGCTACCACCTCCCAGAACTGGGAGAATAAAGAAAAGAGGGTGGAAAATTACAACTCAGAAGCTTGGACCCAGACCTCTGGAAAGGAATGCTCTTACCTCATGCTGGTGTCTCTGATGCAGGTGCCGGGAGACTGGCTCTGTGAATGCTGGATAGCTGCAAACTGGACTCAGCTAGAGAGCCAGGGAACGGCCTCTGGAGTGGGAGTGAAGCTGATAGGAAGAGCAGAAAGGAATTCAAGTTCCTTTGTCCTATAGCCTTGGAGTCACAGGAAGCCAGCAGCAAATCAGAAATGAGGCTTGCAGAACCCCATCGACGGGGTGTGGGTCAGTCTTAGAGCACTCATCTAGCAAGTTCCACCCCCAGCACCAACTACAAGAGAGTTTAGATGGGTAGGTTCAAGGCAATGAGCCAATGGCTTCTAACAGACATAAAAGAGAACAGTTTAGTGAGTGCAAATTTTTGTTTGTTTTTGTTTTTGTTTTTTGAGACAGGGTCTTGCTATGTAGTTGAGGTTGTCCTTGAACTCACCGTGTAGCCCAGGCTGGCCTCAAACTCATGATCCTTCTGCCTCAGCCTCTCGAGGGCTGGGATTACATAAATGCACCACCATGCCTGGCTTGTGAGTCCAAATTTATTCATCAGCAATTATTACTACTTTGTCTTTCTTGCTTTATTTGTTTCCCTCCACATTTTTCTCCTCTAGTACTTTAAAGCAAATCACATGATTTCACTTAGAAACACTTTGGCATTTAAAAAATACAGACTTTAAGAATACAATACAGCCAGTTGTGGGGGTCCACACCTGTAATCCCAGCGCTTGGGAGGCTGAGGCAGGAAGATTGCTGGAAGTTCGAGGCCAGCCTGGGTTACATAGCAAGACCTTGTCTTGAGAAACCAAATTATCCTGATTGTTTAAAAAAAGGCATTTTGGGGTTGGGGATTTAGTTCAGTGGTAGAGTGCTTGCCTAGCAAGTGCAAGGCCCTGAGTTTGATTCCCAGCATCCCCCACCAAATGGCATTATACAGTTAGTTTGTTTAAATCAGGACCTAAATATTATTTTGGTTTTTATTATTTATTTATTTATTTATTTATTTATTTATTTATTTTTGGTGCTGGGAATTGAACTCAGGGCCTTGTGCTTGCAAGGCAAGCGCTCTAACCACTGAACCAAATCCCCAACCGTCAAACGTTATTTGGGTTAATTTCTCTGGCTTCATCTTCTCCTCTTCTTCTTCTTTTTTTTTTTTCTGACAAAGTTTCGCTATTGCCTAAGCTGTTCTCAAACTTGGAGCTCAAGTTAACTTCCTGTGTAGCTAGGACTACTGGCATGTGCCACCATACCCAGCTGGTTAATATGTTAATATATTTCTTTTGTCTCTTTCTATAATCCTTCTGCTGTGGTTTGAATGTGTTTCCCCAAAAACGTATATTGGAAACTGTTGGGAGGTGGGGCCTAATTCTGCCATAAGGTTCTGTCATTCTATTCCTCATGGATTAAGGGCATTATCATGAGAGTGGGCTCATTATCTCCTGAATGGGTTTCTTATAAAAGGATAGTTGGGGTCTTTTCTCTCTCTTGACTTTCTGCCCTAGGTTGACACAGCACAAAGGCCCTCATTAGATGCTGGTGCCTTGATCTTGTACATCCCAACTTCTAGAACTATGAGAAATAAATTTCTGTTCATTATAAATTACCCAGTTTCTTATATTCCATTACAGCAGCACAAAACAGACCAAGATACCTTCCTTTCCCCTTACTCTTTCCTTTAATGTTGTTTGTGCACTGAAGAAACCATATCATTCATTCTGTAAAATGTCCCCTATTCTAAATTCACCTGGGTGTATCCTGTTGGTATCATTTAACACGTTCCTCTATCCCCTTTTATGTCCTGTAAACTGGTAGTTACCTTTGGAGGTTGGATTAGATTCAGGTTCAAGATTAAAGGCTTTCCACTTAATTTCTTTGATTTTGTGTTCGTATCTCTCTTCTCTCATGTGTAAAATCTTGATTTTTAATGATATTAACATAATGACCTATTTGCTTTATTCCACTATACAGACAGAATGGTTTCAGGATAACTATAGTAATGTTATTAGTAACATTTAGATCACTGAATGCCACGTAAGATTTACTCACGGTTATTTTCATTCTTAGGATTCAGCCCACTAGGCATGTACAGTAAAAATACTGTTTGTAAGTCACTTGAAATAATTATTATCTGTGTATTTTTGCTACCAATTTGTTAGGCTCATTTGTTTCAGTTTGTCCTTAATTTTTTTTTGGTGGGGGGAGCTGCTGGGCATCTAACTCAGGGCCTTGAGCTTGCTAGGCAAGCATTCTACTGTGTGATCTAAGTCCCCAACCCCTGTCCTTAATTTTCAGACTGTTCTTTTATTCATTTTGATTATAGTTAGTTTTAAAATTATTAAAAAACAATTTTATTGTTCTAACATGTATTAGTGATGCATTACTACCTAACAAATTATATAACAAACTCAGTGGCTCAAAACAACAAACATTTATTATATCACAGTTTCCTCTGAGGGTCCGGAGCAGCTCAGCTGGGTGGGTCTGGCTCAGGGTCTCTCATGACACACACAGATGTCACCCAGGATTAGCTTCCAGGAAGACTCCTGCACGTGGGTCTCGTGGGGCCTTGATTCTTCCCACATGGAGCTGCTGCGCTGGCAAAGGGCTTCCCTAGAGCAGGTGGCCCAAAAGGCAGAAGACTGACTGGAACTGCACTGTCTCTTAGAACACAATCCAGGAGGGACACACCGTCACTTCCACCAGACTCTGTGGGTCACCCAGCCCAGCCTGGTACAGTGTCAAAGGAGACATCCCAAGGAGGTGAGGACCCTTGGAGACTTTTACACAAAGAAAAAAAAAATATGAAAAAAATGACTCTACATGCAGAGAGATCTGGCTTGCACCTCCGCGCTTTCTACATTCCCTATCTTTGCCTTTAGGGAGCCACTTTTATTCATTTTTGCTTTATCTTTCCATTATTCCATCTTGAAAAAAATCAGAAGATATGTACATATAATTTACAATCCCAAAAGGTAACTTACTACACAACTTTGCTGCACCTTGCTTATTGCAGTTAACACCACATCCTAATACCAACCTACAGAGATCCTTTTTACTCCACGTTATTAAGTTCTATTCCAGAGATATATTGGAATTTAAATAATGTTTTAAAGGTGTCACCATTTATTAATTCTTCTCCAAGTTTTGGACATCTAAGTTGCTTATAATTTTCATCACTGTGAATAATGATGCAACGAATAACTGTATAGAAGTTTTCTAGATGTAGGATTATTGCTTAGACTGTTGACTCAAAGGTGTAGATTTATTAAGTTGAAGGTACAATCTTTTTATGCTCTGTTTCTACATTGCTAAACTGGTTCATAAAAAAGTTCTCCTCCATTACATTTCCATCTACTACATAGAAAGAGTTCATTTTCTCTGTATTTTGATCCACACTGGGTTAATCTTTACCCTTTTTTGGGGGTAGAGCTGCTGGGGATCAAACTTAGGGCCTTACAGGTGCTAGGCAAATGCTTTACCACTGAGCTAAATCCCCAGCCCCTAATTGTTACTATTTTGACAGATGTATCTAAGTATATTCTTGTAGTGGCCATATATTTTCACACTGTAGTCTAGTACTAAATTAGTTTATGACTAAGTTCAATGATAATTCATTACTTTAGGAACTATATCTTATATACACATATCTCAAATGCCATTTTGACTATTTTATTTTTCTGAAGCATATGTGGACTTGTAAAATATTTTTGAGCCAGTAAATATTTGTTTCTTCAAAATTTTTTGGTTTGTTTATTTTTAGTTTTTTTTTTTTTTAAATTCACTGTTCACATTTCTATAAAGAACGAACCCAATTTCGGGCAGCCCTGCCAGCCTCTAGTGTGAGTCCCCCCACAATGCTCTGGGGAACCCTGGAAAGCAGCAGTCCATGGTCAAGCCAGCACTCTGTACACACGTGCAAAAACTGTGAGCTGCAGGACTATTTGTACAAGAGTCATATAATTTTCAATAAAAATTATTCTAGCAATTTTTAATACAATATATTCATATATTTAGAGGTCGTAAAGCATTCAAATTATTTTGTCAGATTTGTAGCACTACCATTTTATTTTGGCGTTTATAGTAGTTGTTAACCCCTTTTTACTAATAAAATCTAAACCGGAGTTAGAGCTCTACCCTTCATCGACTCAGTAAATGCTTTCAAAACAGCACGGCGTTGTTTCCCATTATGGTAGCTATGGCATGTGTTTCTAAGTTTCTGGATGGATTAGCAAAATGATTTCTTTTTCCTTTTACTCTGCAGAATGATATTTTAAAAATATTTCTGCCACTGTGCCTAGAAAAAAAAGAAAAGAAAAGAAAATGTCTGAGCTGGATGCAATGGTGCATACCTATAATTCCAGCACTGAGGGAGGCTGAGGCAGGACAATCTCAAGTTTGACTCTGTCTCAAAATAAAGAATTTTAAAAATGGCTAGGAATGCTGGGCAAGGTGGCGCATGCCTGTAATCCCAGCATTCAGGAGGTTGAGGCAGGAGGATCACCATGAGTTCAAGGCCAGCCTGAACTTATAGTGAGACCCTGTCTCAAAAAACCAAATCAAACCAAACAACAACAACAAAAACATAGGCACTTATTAGATATACAGAGTGCAATTATAGGTCATAAAATCATTATTCATATAATAAACTACTTTTCCGCAGACCTGCTATTGCTACCATGAATACTAATTGTGACTATATATTTAGATCTTTGGATTTAGATACCTAGCTGTTTTCCTGAAGTGTGACAAGGCTCAACAGAGGGTTGTGTGTGTGTGTGTGTGTGTTTGTGTGTGTCTGTACTTAACAGTAACATCAGGACGGCCGGAATCATCAATCTCATTGTTTTCAACAAGCAAGTGTAACAAACTGTTGAAATATCTTGAAATTCCTTGAGCCCACGTTAAAAGGAAGCACTGGTAATTACTGTGTTTCATGCTTTGACCAGCAAAACAATTCAGGCCTGCTGGAATTAGCCCTTACAGCCCAAGAGTGAAACACAGACTATCCCAAAGCTTCCCAAAAGGCTACAACAGCTCAAAGCACATTTTTTAGAGTACAATGAGGGGGAAGAAAAAGAAGCAAATATGGTGAATAAAATTAATCCAAAGTGGGAACACATGCAAGGTACTTTGTTTAAGAAAATAAAACTGAACTGTGTGCGATGGCACGCTTCTGTAATCCCAGCACTCTGGGAGTCTGAGGCGGAAGGGCTGCAAATTCAAGCCCAGCCCGGGTAACTTTTTGAAACCCTGTCTTAAAATAAAAAAATAAAGGGCTGAGAATGTAGCTCAGTGGGTTCATTCCCTAGTACTGAAAAAAATATATACATAAAACTGATGAAAATTAACGAGAACACGAAAATCCAGTGTCAGTAAGGATGTAGGAGAAATAGGCTTCTTGATTCACAGTTCAGGGAAAACATAAATTTGTAGGGCCTTTCTAAGGTACTTCTCGATAATCAGCATCAAAATTCTTTAAAAGTTACATTCCCTCTGCCTAACAGTGACATATTTAGCATTTCATCCTGAAGAAATAATGGAGGATATGGGCAGAGAACAAGTACTGGGTTATTTATTGCAATACAGTATTAATAGTAATAACAAAACGTTGGAAACAACCAAATGCCCAGCAACATGGAGACTGTTTTAGTAAAATCTGTATGCAGTTATTTGAAATAATATTGTAGAAGTCTATTTTGAGGCATGTCTAAAATCCTTCATGCATTTCTAGACTAAAGATATTGTTCAGAGCAGCAGCGTTCACTGCTCCAGGCGCAAAATCGTGACAACCCTGATCCCACATTCCCAGCTTGTCCTGCATCTAGGTGGGGGGCATTTTAATTATGGCCAATAAAATATGGGAAGTCTACTGTGATCTCTCTCTTTTCGGTACTGAGGATTGAAGCCAGGAAATGCTGAAATACATTTCCAGCTCCTCTTTGTTTAAATTTTGAGACAGGATCTCAAGTTTTCCAGGCTGGCTCCGAACTCCAACTCGGAATCCTCCTGCCTCAGCCTCCTGAGTAGCTGAGCCAACACTGGAACTTCTCAAAAAGTTTTTGCTTTCCTTATAAAAGGGACAGAAAGCGTTGGTGCCAGCAGTCACGTACTGTGGGACCTGAAGTGTGAGACTAACTCCTGTTTATTAAGCAAGGGCCGGTCATGTTTTCTGCTCTCTGGAGCCCACAGTGTCCCTAATTCTGGGAGATTCTGTGATCGCAGCTCAGATTCCTCCTCCCTTCAGGATTTGGGGCTGTTGGGAGTGTACAGATAATAACCTTCAGCTGCAGGCTGGCTTTGGGAATTGCATTCGCTTGCAGTTAGCTCTTCCCCAGGGCCAGCCCACATCAAACAGCCTGCAAGTACAAACGCCCAGGCTGCTTTCTGCAATCCGGGACAATGGCGAAGGCCCCGGAACCATCAAGCTGGAGACAGCGGCGGGCGGCGTGGCTACCGCACCATCGCCTGACTTCCCCTCCGGTCTAATCCTATTTCATTCCCTTCCCCCGTCTGCGCTGAATCCTGAAATCACTCTGTGATAAGCTTCCTGAGCGCAAATCTCTGTCTGAGTCTGTTTCCTGGGAAACCCCACCCACAACACTACCGATACATTTATTCAAATGAAAAAGATGTTCACAACGGATTGCTACAGGACAAAATAACCGGTTAGAAAGCAGGATGCATAAGAGCATCCTTCTTTCTTATTATGCGGATTCTATATCTGCGTAGAAATAAATATCTGGGAAACTTTTTAGGAGATAATGTAAGAGAATATCTTTATGATCTTATGATGGGGGAAATTTCTTTAAAAGGACACAAAGTGCAAACCGTGGAGAAAGGCTTCTACATTCAAATACATTTAAGTTAAAAATTATGTTCATCAGAGGATGCTACAAAGCGAAACGATACACCACAAACTAGAGATAATGTTTTTTGTATTTTCAGCATGAGAACCAACAATGGTTGGCATTCAGAATGTATGAAGAATTAGGAAAAAAATTCAGGAAAGAAGGCCAAGAATATGAAAAGGCATTTCACAAAAATCATACATGGCCGATACTCTCAACTTTACCGACTCTCGGGAAAAGGCGAAACATTTTTCACCCATCAAGTGGACCAAGATGAAAAAGATTGATAATACCCAGTGCTGGCAAGAGTGTACAAAGCCAGACAAAAAATAATCTTTCTTGTAGGTCCACCCCTTTGGGTCTAGTAGTATGTAGTGCTTTAAAACAAAGTCAGTTGCTCCGCATGTAAGTAGTACGATTCCATTTATGTTTTTACAAGACTACTATAGATTTCAACACATGTGTATATGCAAATTCAAAGAAAAAAGATTCGGGGTATATCTATCAAACTGTTGATAGCAGTTACTTCTGGAAAGGAGGTGGGGTGGGTGGAAAAGAGGGGCTTACTCTATGTGACATATTCCTTTGGGTTCTTTTAGTTTTTTCCCATCATTTTATGATGAACATTTTAATTTTAAACATAGGATGAAGTTGAATTTTATGATTAATTTTCATAATATCTTTTAGATTTTACCATTAACATTTTACTAGGCCTGTTTTTATCACAGATCTATTTATTCATCCCTCTTTGCACCCATTAATCTATCCTATTTTTATAGATTATGACAGTAAATTATAGACATCAGTATTTACGGTCTCTAAGTACTTCAGCAGGCAAACCATTAGCTAGACTTGAATGTTTGCAGATTTTCTTTGATATGAAATTTCCCTATGATGAGAGACTCAACTTTTAAGTGTACATTCACTGGGGGTTGACAAGTGTCCCTTGATCCAAACCCCTATCAAGATAACACTTGCGAAACCCGTGCAAGTTTCTTCTTGTTCTTTCCCAGTCATTACCCAATCTCATCAGAGGCAATCACTGGCCTGATTTTTTCCATTTTATGTTAGTTTTGTGCATTCTTGGATTTTATCTAAATGCAATCATACAGTATGTACTCTTCGCCCACTTAGGAATAATTATAAGATTCTTCGAGTTGTTGCACATGTCCATAGTTCATTGCCTCTGAGTAGAATCAAGAAGTTCTCAACACGCTACCCCCAAATAGTCCTCTGTGGTATGTATGTTGACTTTTCGGTGTGTGAGGTGCTGCGAAATTGAACTCAGGGCCTCCTGCATGCTAGACAAGTGATCTGCCACTGAACCACCACCTGCCCAACCACCCTGTTCCTTTTTTAAAACTTGATTTTGAGACAAAGTCTTGCTAATTGTGCAGACTAGCCTTGAATTCGCAATCTTCTTGCCTCAGCCTCCTGAGTACTTGCAGTCATAGCCATATACCCAGTGCAGGGCCCATATTGATTATTTTGAGTTAAAAGCGTTTGAAACACAACAGTTGAAGCTGGGCATTGTGGCCCATGCCCTGCCATCTCAGCATTCTGAGAGACTGAGGCAGGAGGATCTGCTAAGCAAACTTTGCCTATCTCAAATCATGAGCATAATATTGTGAGGTTTCCTCTGAAAGATACATGGTTTTACTATTTACATTTAGATGTATGCAGCATCTCAGATTAACTTCAGTGTATGGTGTAAAGTAGAGGTGACGATTCGTACTTTTCCGTATGGCATCTGGTTATTTCAACATCGTTGGCTGCACAACCTCTTTTTTCTTCCTGGTCCGGGGGAGGGCTACTCTCGGACACGTTCCCAGCCCTGATGCATCACTTTTCCTTTCTCAGTGCATTGCTTTGGTGCTTTCGTAAAAAATTAAATGGCTACATAAGGGTGGGTCTATTTCTAGCTCTTTATTCTATTTTTCAATTTGTATGCCGTACTTATAATTTTAAAGTAACCCTTGAAATCAGGTAGTATAAGTTTTCAAACTTTCTTTTTCTTTTTCAGATTCTCTGATTTTCTAGTCCTTTACATTTCCATATAGACATTTTCTTTTCCTTTCTTTTCTTCTCTCTCTCTCTCTCTCTCTCTCTCTCTCTCTCTCTCTCTCTCGTGCTGGGGATGGAACTCAGGGCCCTACACATGCTAGGTGAGTGCTCTACCACTGAGCTCCACCCCCAGCCCTCTGTATAAACTTTAGAATGAGATTTTCAATATCTATAAAACTAATTGCTGCTATTTGAATACAGATTGCATTAAATGTATAGCTGAATTTAAGGAGGATTGATGTGTTAACAATGGTGCTGCACTTTCAATTTGTAAACATGGCCTTTCTCCTCAACTAAACGGTTTTTCTTTCCCTCAAAAGTTTTGTAGTATAGAAGTGGGTTTTTTTTTTTTTTTGGCAGGGTGCTGCTGAGGATCGAACTCAGGGCCTTGAGTTTGCTAGGAAAGCACTTTACCACTGAGCTAAATCCCCAACCCCTAGAAGTTTTTTTTTTTAAAACATGTTCAGTTTGTTCCTAAGTATTTTATGGTTTTGGTGCCACTCTATATGAAATTTCATTTAAAATTTTATTTTCCAATGGTTTGTTGGTAGCATATCAAAGTACAATTGAGTTTTTAACATACTAACTTTGTACTCTGTGACCTTGAAAATTAGCAGTTGTTGGGATTGTTTCCTAAGGTTTTTCTAAATAAACAATCATGTTATCTGCAAATAAATACTGTTTCCTTTCTGGTTCACTTGCCTTTCATTGTCCTTGCCTTCTTCCTCCAGTAAGACTTCTAGTACACTGTTGACTAGAAGTGAGGAGAACAGTCTCACCTTGTTCTTGAATTGGGCAGGGGAGTATGCTGGGATCGAACTCAGGGCCTTGTGCTAGGAAAGTGCTCTACCACTGAGCTAAATCCCCAACCCCTTGCTCTTGATTTTAAAGAGAAAATGTTCACTATTTCACCATGAGCTATGATGTTGGCTGTAGGTTTTTGTAGGTATCCTTCATCATTTTGGCAAAGAAAAACAAACCAGTGAACTTGAAGACACAGCAGTACAAACTATCCACAATTCAGCACATAGAAAAGTGGGAATTTAGAAATCAAAATGCCTCTGTGAGATGTCTGAGAACTTCAAGTGGTCTAATAATTGTAACCAGAGACTTGAAAGGGGGAGGGAAAACAGGGAGAAACATTTGAAGGAATAATGGCTGAAACATTCCACCGTCAATAAAAACGTAAACCTAGAAACTCAACAAATCCCAAATGCAAGAAACAGGAAGAAAATTAGAATTCTGCATCTGGAAAAAATGTCTTTCCTAAACTAAGGCAATATAAAGACATTTCCAGACATAAAAAAAACGGGAGGAATCCTTCACCTACACACCCATAGTACAAGAAATGTTAATATTTCCTTTGGGTGGAGGAAAAAGATACCAGATGGAAATCTGGATCTATACAAAGAAAAGAAGGGACCAGAAATGTTTATCAACATAGATAAAGCTAAGATTGTTTATTTTATTTTATGATTTTTCTGTGTGTGGCCCTGGGGGTGGAACTGAAGGCCTCGTACCTGATAGGCCAGGGCTCCACCACTGAGCCACATCCCTAGCTGCATAAGAATTTTTAAAATATATTTTTTTCTTATGAAAATATCTTCAAAAAACAATTAGTTGTCTAAATAAAAATAATCACAAGTAAATCGGACACACATGTTTAAAATACCGCATTGTTTCTCCAGTCTGAGAAACTGAAAGTATAAATAAAGACTAAAATGTATTATATTGGGAAAGGGAAGAAAGTGTCCAAATGGGAAAGGGAACAAGGGAGGGGGAAAGGAACAGAGGGACAAGAGAAATAAGAAATGGAAGGAAAAAATGGAAACAAAGCTTTTGTAAATAAGGAGGGAGGAGGAGGTGAAGGGAGGGGAGGGGAATGTGAAAAAAAGAAGCAACAAGATATATCATGTACAGGTACAAATTCCCTATGATGAATGTTATCACTATGTACATCTAAAATGTACCATTAAAATAAAATTAAAAATTAAAAAAATAAATAAAAGTAATCACAATGTGTTGTGGGGCTTCTAATATACATAAAATTTAAGTGCATGAAGACCAAGAGGAGAGAAATGAAAGTATTCTAGGGTTCTTACACTACTGGTAAAGTGATGTGATGTCAATTGAAGGTAGACTGATAAATTAAAGATGTTTTCTACGGAGTTGAGGACTTAGCTCAGTGGAGAACGCTTGCCTAGCAAGTGTAAGGCCCTGAGTTTGATCCCCAGCACCCTGCCAAAAAACGCTAAAGATGTTTACTATATATCCTAAAACAACCACTAATTTAAAAAAAATCTGTATTTATTTTCTATTTCTGCATAGCAAATCATCACACATTCAACGGCTTAAAACAAGGCTCATTTATTAGCCCACAATTCCATAAATCACAGGTCAGGTACGGCTTAGGTTCTCTCCTTTGGGAGTCATGAAGTTGAAATCAAGCTGTTCTCTGGGCAGGGTTCCTGTCTGGCAGTTAGGGGTGGGGATCCATGTTCAAATTCATTTTTGTCGACAAGTTTATCCTTTTTTATGGCAGAGTAATGCTCCATTGTATAGAAAAACCACATCTTCTTCAGCCATTCTCATTTACCCATGAGATATTTATGGGTAAATGGATGTACCTTGAGAACATACTCTTAAGTGAAATAAATCAGACACACATGAGTACATATCGAGTTGTTTCTCTGGTATGAAAAACCATAAGCGTAAATAAGGACAAAAAAGTATAATAGATACTAAGTAAAAGAAAGATAATATTCAACAGGGAGGAGAATTAAAAGGCAGGAGGGGAAAAAGAAGGAAAGGAAAAAGAAAAGAAAGGGAAAAAGGGGTAAAATGTAAATAAAGCTACTGTAAATAGGGACGGGAGGGGGAGTGGAAGGGAAGGGTGGAGAAGAAGGGGGGGAAACCAGGATGTATCATGTACAGGTACAAATTAATGTACCTGTGATGAATGTGATCACTATGTATACAATGTACCGATACATGCTCTTGGAAATTAAAAAAATAAATAAAAAACAAGAAACAAATTCATTTTTGTCAACAGATTTCAGCTCCTCGTGCTTGTGAGATGAAGACTGAAATGTATTTCTTTGGTGGCTGTCCTCTGGGGACCATTCTTAGCTCAGAGGCTGCCTGCATTGGAGACACATGGCCCCATCCATCTTTAAGACACCAATGACGTGTTGAGTACTCTGTGTGCTCTTAATCTTTGACTTCCTTTCTGCTAGTAGATAACAAAGGTGATAAAACGGAATCATAGAAAATGTCTGATGAAGATTCCTCCCCCCAAAAAGCAAAAAAACAAAAAAGATGAAAAAGTGAATAACGAACAAATGGGACAAATAAAGAGCAAGTGGCAAGATGATGGATTCAAACCTAACTGCATCAAAAATCACATTAAATGTTAATGGTTTAAATTTCACAATTAGAGGAAGGGGTGAAGGGAGGGAAGGGGAATGAGAGAAAAAGAAGCAGCAGGATGTATCATGTACAGGTACAAATCCCCTAAGATGAATGCTATCACTATGTATATCTAAAATGTACCATTAAAATAAAATTTAAAAAAAAACCAAGGAAAAAAACCTTCACAATTAAAAGGTAACTGTAGAGGGCTTGCCTACCATGTGCCAGGCCCTGGGTTCAATCCCCAGTACAGCAAAACTAAACCAAAACAAAACCAAACCCTCGAGAAATAAAAAACAAAACAAAACTCAAGGTTCATCCCTCTTGCAGCACCTGTCAGAATGTCCTTCTTTTTTAAGGTGAATGACATTCCATTTCCATATCGCACTTTATTTACACATTTACTTCCAGACACTTGCACGGCTTCCTGCTTTGGACTACCGTGAATAATGGTGTTTTTGACATAGAGGCACAACTATCTCTTTGAGTCCCTGCTCTTCATTCTTTTGGATACATATCAGAAGTGAAATTGCTGGATCATATAGTAATTCTATTTTTAATTATAAATCATGTATTTTAATAAGAGATTTATGCCTAGAATATGGAAAAAACTCTCAGAACTCAATAATAAGGAAACAACCCGGTAAAATTTGGGCAAAAACTTTGAACAGACATTTCATCAAAGAAGATATATGGATAATAAAAAGCATTTGAAAGATACTCAGTATAATTTCTACCATTAGAGAAATGCAAATTAATACCATATGAGATAATATCTCATCTATTAGAACAGCAAAAATTAAAAAGACTATACTGAATATTGGCTGGGCTACAGAGACACTAGAACTGTCGTGCATTACTGGTGGAAATGTAAAATGGTATAATAGCTTTGTAAAATATTTAGTGATTTCTTAAAAAGTTAAATATATACCTCCCTTATAGGTATAAGTAACTGTTCTCATACCTAGTAGTAAAGTAGCCATTCTACTGCTTTGTATTTACTCAAGGACAAAGAAAGCTTATATCCTATCCACACAAAGACTTGTATGTGAATATTCAGAGCTTTATTTATAATAGTAAAAAAGGAGAAACACCCCAAATGCCCATTATGGTATATCCATACAGTGGAATACTACTCAGCCACAAAAGGGATGAGATTTATTAATATATGCAGCATAAATGAACTGTAAATCATGCTGTGTGACAGAAACCAGTCAATAATTTGTACATTTATGGGCTGGGGATTTAGCTCAGTGGTTAGAGTGATCACCTTGCAAGCACAAGGCCCTGAGTTAGATTCCCTAGTCCCAAAAAAGAAAACGAAACAAAATTTGTACATTTATAAAAAATTCTAGACAATACAAAGTAAGTTATAGTGACAGAAAACAGATTAGTGGTTGCCTGGGGTGAGGAAGTGTTGAAGGGAGAAATTCCAATGGGTCAGGAAAGTTTTGAGAGTGATAGATGTGCTTCCTGTTTTGATTCTGGTGACGTTTTCATGGCAATGTATGTGTGTGTGAAATCATACATTTTAAATATGTGCAATTTCTAATGTATCAATCATAACTCAGTAAAAACATGCAAATAAACTGCCAGAATTGAGTTTGTTGCCCTCTCTCCCAAACCATGGCTACGTTTTCTTACTTAGTCTTGACAGCATGGAGAGAAGGGAGAAAAGTTTATCTTTTTTTGTTTGTATGTTGGTTTGTTTTTGGTTTTTTTGAGATAGGGTCTTCACTATGTAGTTCAGGCTGGCCTTGCATTCACTATGTAGCACAGACTGGCCTCAAATTTGAGGTGATACTCCTGCCTCAGCCTCCTGAGTGCTCGGATTACAGGCATGTGCCACTACACCCAGCTGTCTTTTTAAAAATCTACTAATTAATTTTCATTTTTCCATCTCTTCCTCCCTCCCTCCCTCCTATCTTTCCTTCTGGCTTTTGGAGACATGGTCTTGCCGCCTACTCCAGGTTGGCCTTGAACTCATGATCCTCCTGCCTCGGCCTTCCAAGTGCTGGGATTAAAGGTGTGCAAGACCCCATCCAAGTTAATAATTCATTGTCTAGGAGTTTTCCCCATCAGACATGGATCCCTTACAGTAGAAAAGGTCCAGTAACCCAAAATACAGAGTAGTGCAGGAATAACTTTCTTGGTTGTGTTGAAGTATCTATCAAAAGGCAGCCTTTGAAACTTTTTCGAAGAAGGAGTAAATGTACTTTTCCCCAAGTCCTCCTTCTAAGTAGCTAAAATCCCCTGGTTTTATATGTAAACTAAGGCAGAGAGAAAAGGGGAGATCCGTTAGAGGTCTCAGGACCTGAGGAACAACAGGGCTGTGAATTCCCAGTTTTCTTTACGTCTCCTGTCTGTACACAGGGTGTTGGAGAAGCGGGCGACCCAGAAACATCAGTAGGCACAGGCAGAGTAAAGAAACAAAACAAAAGAAAAACAAACAAACACACAAAAACCAAGGACAATCTGCTCTTTCTAGCAGAGGTTGGGACAAAGGTAGCCTAGCAAGCCAGAAAACGCTTCAACAGTGACTCTACTCCTCCCGACAACACAACAGAAAGAGCCTGTGGCCCCACCCTCCATGAGAGGAACCAAGGCTGCGTGTTTGAGCCCTGCAAGGAGGCAGGTCCCCCAGGTGCCCCGTGTCCCTCCCTGCGGGCACTGAGTGGCGGGTGGACTTCCACCTGCGACTCGGGGAGCCAGGCCCCGTCCCTCCTCCTAGGTGACGTCAGGGACCCAAGGGGTCTGAGCCTCATGGCTCCTCTCCGTGTGAGTGAGTTCGTCCCCACCGTGGCATTTCTATTGTGGGGACAACAATGAAGTGCCACCAACCCTCCCAGATACTGGAAACCTGATCTTCTACCCCCACCTGGCAGTAAACACACACACACACACACACACACACACACACTCCACTGGTCAACAAGAGCTGAGAGGAGAGCCTGGACTTTAACCTTCGACTGGCAACAGTAAGGCGGTGTCCACTCCGGCCCCGCCAGAGCAGCAGGGAGGTCTGCTAAAAGACAAGATTTCAGTAATGTTTGGGATCTTTTTACATCATCCCCAAAGCATTCTGGTTTCTATAAAACAAAAAGTCACTCTCGCAAAGAATCAGGGAAGTCTCTTGTTGGAATTATCTGAAAGGACTTCTAAACAGCTGTCATAAAAACGCGTTGGCAAACAATGACAAAAGTGCTTGCTTGAAACAAATTTAAAAAAAGGTCTCAGCAAAGAAATAGAAGCTATAAGGAAGAATCAAACAAATTTTTGAACTAAAATGACAATAACCGAAATTAAAAGCTCAATGCATAGACTCTAGCAGAATATAGAGGACTAAGCAGTCGCAATTTGAGGATAGGATAGAATTTACTCCATCTGAGCAATGAAGGAAAAATAGACTGGAAAAAAGCACTTCAGGGATATGTGACACTACAACAAAAAATCTAATATTTGGCTCAGGGCAGTTTCAGAAGGAGAGGAGAAAAAAGGCAGAACTGAAGTAGTAGTCAAAGAAACAATGGCTGAAAATTCCCGAAATGTGGCAAAAGACATAAACCTACAGACTCAAGAAGGTGATGCTGGGGGTGGTGACACATATCTATAATCCCAGCACTCGGGAGGCTGAGGCAGGAAGACTGTGAGTTTGAGGCCAGCCTGGGCTACGTAGCAAGTTCAAGGCCAGAATGGACTACCTAGTGAGACTTTGTCTCAAAACAGTGCAATATTTTTCAAGCACTGGAGAGAAATTTACTGCACAATTGTATAGCTAGCAAAAATGTCCTTCAAGAATGAAGAGGAAATCAAGATATTCTCTACATGCATAAAACTAAGAGTATTTATTGCCAGCAGACAAACCCTAATAAATGGCCAAAGAAGTTCTCTAAGCAAAAAGAAAATGATCAAGGAAGAAATCTTTGCCTGTCAGGAGGAAAGAAAGAATAACAGAGCAAAAATATGAGTACATAAAATGGACTCTTGTTCTCCTCTTGGGATTTCTAAATTATGTTCGACAGTTGAAAGAACAATTATAATACTGGTTTATGTAGTTCTTGTACATATAAAAAATATTTAAAATAATTATAAATAGGGGAGGATTAAGAGTTATGAAAAGAGGTAAGGTTTCCATATTTCACTTCAACTGGTAAAATGTTGACACCAGTAGACTAAATTGCATATATATATATAATGTGATGTGATGCTTAGAGTAAACCACAAAAAAATGCCATACAGTCATATACACCCAGCCCAGTGTGGTGGCTTGGCCCTGGAATCATAGCGATTGGGAAGCTGAGGTTGGAGGATCGCTTGAGTCCAGGACTTTGGTGCCAGCCTGGGCACAGAGTAAAACCCCATCTCTTAAGGAATAAACGAAAAGAAAAAAAAAAAAAGAAAGAAAAGAAAAGCCAGGTGTGATGGTACACACCTGTGATCCTGGCTACCGGAGAGGCTGAGGCAGGAGGATTGCAAATTTAAGGAAAGCCTAGACAATTTGGAGACACCATGTCTCAAACAGAAAAAAATAAACAAGGGATGTGACTTGGTAGTAGAGTGCTTGCCTGGCATGTGCAAGGCCCTGGGTTCAATCCCCAGTACTGCAAAAAACAAAACAAAACAAAGGAAAATCCCAAGCAACAACAACGACTTCCTCCGCCACAAAACCCCCAAAAAGACATGTAAAGAGCACTATAGCTAAATCTTCATGGAACGCCACTGCACCCGAGTTCCAGCAATGCGCAAGGAGGGCAGGGAACAGGTTATGCTTAGGGGCAAGTGGGAGGCTGCTGGAGATGAGGGGCCAGAGTCAACCTGAATCCCTTTGTGAGGGGAACGCCACACATCCTGCTGCTTTGGGGTGCACTGGGAATGGGGCTAGGGCCCCTTGCCCTGGCCCATCCTCTGCTAGCGGTGTTTGTACACACGGAGGGATCTCCTCCAGGCCCCAGGCCAACCTGCTGCCCCACCCAAAGGGGCTCCTGGCCTAGGCGTGGACCCAGCTCGCTCTGCTGTAAAGGGCCCCTCCCTGGGCAGGATGGTGGTTTCGTACTCTGATTCTGAAAGCCAAGAGCAACACTGTGTGTGTGACCTACACTGCTGGTAAAACTGAATTAAAATGGCTTTGAGAAGGGCCTGGTGCAACTTTGGCAAGGGCTAGAAGCAAACTCAATACACTTGGAACCGGGCCCCGAATGCTTAAGTGATATTTGGGTTCCAAATCAGACAACCTTGGCAAACTCTCTCTAGCAGACAGAAAGACCTATTTTCCCAGGCAACCTCGGCCTTGGAGCGATTCCGAAGGGAGTATGTACTGAGCTCTGGAATATTCAGACTCTTCTTTCATCTGAGAGGGGCTGGAGCTGGGTAGCCCCCAGGTAGGAGGCGAGCCCTGAATCTTGTGGTAGACCACCTCCTAGGCCTGGCTGGCCCTACCTTGCCGGCCCCTTCTATCCTAATCTCCCACAATGCCTCTGAAGACTTTCCGTTGGAGTTACTCATAATTTTTAGCCTTTTAAAAAAGAAAAAAAAATGTGGCCAGAGGCTCTTTGCACATGGCATGCCATTCATTATTGCAAATGCCATTTTAATCAGTCCGACACAAAAGTATCTTACTGTCTCCAACAATGGCACTGGTAACTTCAAGTATTAAAATCCATATTTAGAGAAGAGAATTAACCATCTACTTCCCCTTCTAGACACAGTATATGAAAGGAGATCATCAAGCTTAGCAGATTTGTGGAAACTGGTAGTTTTGCAATACAAAGTCCTCTAGTCTAGATTGTCTTGTATTTCTATTGATAAAGGTAGTATTTTATAGCTTTCCCTATAGAGTTCTTGCACAATTATGTTAATTTAAGTATTTGGTAATTTTGATGCTCTTGTAAATGATTTTTTATAGAATTTCATTTCCTAATTTTTGTTGTTGTTTTTGAGACAGGGTCTTGCTATGCAGTTCAGGCTGGCCTTGAACTCACTATGTAGCCCCAGCTGGCCTTGAACTTGCAGCAATCCTCCTGCCTCAGCCTCCTGAGTGCTGGGATTACAGGTGCACCTCGCCACGCCCGGCCTAATTGTTTTTAACAGCATACAAAAAGGCAGCTGACTTTAGACACTGACATTTTATCCTGCACCTTGCTGACCTTCTGCATACACAAGTATCCACCCACAAATTATTTCTTCCCTGCAAGACATAATGTACTCTCATTTATTTTTTTTTGCCTTATTGTACTGACTAGGAGCTATGCTACAATGATGATTAAGTAGTGAGAGTGGACAATCTTGTCTTATTTTGATTTCAAAGCTTTCAGTACTTGATCATAGTGTATGATGTTTGTTGTGGGCGTTGTTTGAAGAAACCCATCTCTATTCAGAGCTTTCTAAGAATTTTTATCAGGAATGAGTGTTGTAACAAATGCTAATACATTTTGAGATACTTATAATTTTGTTCCTTTATTCTTTTAATAAAGGGGATAACCTTTATTTTCAAACTGTACACCAATCCTGTATTTCTGAAATAAACATATCCTTTTTCATAAAAATAAAAGGCAGTCTTTGCCAGCTCTGCTCAGACTGCGTCACGGTGACTCACAGCAGCAGCTCTCTGGAGCTTCACATATTTCTGATGTTCTGTGCTGGAAATTTGTGGAAATGTGTGCTCTAAGAGGTAATAGCCTGAATTGGGAAACTCTTAAAAAAGATTTACTGGCTCTCTTCTTGCATAAGTACAGGCATGCCTCTGTGTGTGTGTGTGTGTGTGTGTGTGTGTGTGTGTGTGTTTGCGTTAAAACCAGATGCACGATTATCCATCCTTTTCTTACGGTATGTAGTTATTATTTTGCTTGTGCATCGCCTCCCACTTACATGTAGATGCAATGTCTATGTATGATGTGCCCGTTTTATTCTTAATATTGATCATTTACATCTCTCTTCTTGATCAGTATAGCTAGAGGCTTATCAGTTTTATTGATATTTTCAAATAGAATCAGCTTTTGCTTTCACTGATCTTTTTTGTTTCTCTAATTTCTATTTTGTTGATTTGAGCTCTGTACTTTTTCCTTTTCTCTTAATTACTTTGCATTTAAGATGCGTGCCTTTTTCTCTTTATTAAGGTTGGAAGCTTAGATCATTGATTTTAGATAGTTCTTCTAACATAAGTATTCAACGTCATGAAATTTCCTCTAAGGTTGAAGCACCATTATGGCTGCAACTTGCACATTTTGGTTTACTGTATTTTCATTTCCATCCCATTAAAAAAAGAATTCATCATATTAATTCTTTTGTCGTTTCTTCTTTGACTCATGGGTTAGTTAAAAACGTGTTGTTTAACTTCCAAATATCTGGGCATTTTCCAGATATGTTTTACTTTTTGATTTGTAATTTAATTCTCTTGTGGTCAGGGTGTATGCTCTGTATGCTTACAGTCTTCTTACTTTTATTAGGTCTTGTGTTATGGCCCAGTATATGGCTTGTTGAGCGAATGTTCCATGTGCATCTGAAAAGAATGGGTATACTATAGCTATGTGGAGCATGTTTAAAATGTCAATTAAGGCTGGGGATTTAGCTAAGTGGTTAGGATGCTTGCCTACTGAGCACAAGGCCCTGAGTTTGATCCTGGCACACACACACAAAAAAGTCAATTAAGCCAAGCTTAATGATCATGTTGTTTAAGAATTCTTTACTCTTACTGATTTTCTGTCTGCTTGTGTTACAAATTACTATGAGAATTATGTTGAAATCTCTAATTTCCTTGATTTTATTCATTTCTTCTTTCAATTCTTGTTTTGTTTTTCAAGACAGGGCTCTCTATGTAGCCCAGGCTGGCCTTGAACTCCCAGTGATCCTCCTGCCTCAGCCTCCCAGGTGCTGAGATTATAGGCATGCACCACTGCACTTGGCTATTTCTTTCAGTTTTATCATTGTTTCCATCTTATAGATAGTGTATAGGTGACTTATGCTTTAAAAAACAAACAAACATAAAACCTAATTTCTGCTTTTTGGGGGGAGCATTTAGACCATTTACATCTAATGTATCAGCATCATTAACTTTAAATTTTAAAAAATCTGTCTCCCTCTCTCCCAAGTACCTGGGCTCTAACCCAGGGCTGCTCTGCCCCTGAGCTACACTCCCTTTTTAATTTTTTTTTTGAGTGGGAGGGGTGCTGGGGATCAAATTCAGGGCCTTGTGCTTGCTAGGCAAGCCCTCTACCACTGAGCTAAATCCCCAGTCCCTCCCTTTTTAATTTTAATTTCTGAAACTGGGTCTTGCTAAATTACTCAGGCAGGCCTTGAACTTGCGATCCTCTTGCCTCAGCCTCTTGAGTAGCTGGGATTATAGGAGTGTACCACTATGCCTGGCAATTCGCTTATTCTCTCTATTTGTTTAGTTTGAGGTAGTTTCTCTAGAGTTTACAAAATGCTTCCTTAACTTATCACAGTTTGTTTTCAAATAATATGATAGCACTTCTCATATTATATAAGAACAGAACCTTTCATCTGTCTATTCCTCCCTCCCCTCGGCTTTTGTGTTAATTTACCAAACATTTCACATCTACATATGTTATAAACTCTGTAGTGCATTGTATTTTTTTAAAAACAAATCTCTTGAAAAATAATTAGAAAATTGGAAAGATGACTTTCATATTTAACCATCTATTTATCATTTCAGCATTCTTCGTTCCTTTGTGTTGATCCTGTTTCTGGTATCATGTTTCTCTACTGGAAGGACTTCTATAACTTTTCCTACAATGCAGATGTTCTGGTGCCAGATCCTCCCGGTTTTTGTTTGTCTGAAACTTTTTTTCGCTTGCTGTGTGCGTGTGCGTGTGTGTGTGCGCGCGCGTGCACACTGCTGGGAATTGGGCCTTTCCGTAGCTAGGCACATGCTGTACCACTGAGTGATACCCACAGCCCCACACCTTCACTTTTGAAGGTTATATTTTCTGGGTAGAGAATTCTCAGTAGATCTCCCCCACCTTCAGCTCTGTAAAGAGCTATTTTTATGCCTTTCGCTGCTCCTGAGGAGAAGTCGACAATGATTCCTACCTTTATGCATCTGTACCTAATGTTCCTTTCTTCTTGGGCTGTGTTTGATTTTCTTTTTATCACTGGTTTTTAGCAATTTGACTTTGACGTGTCTTTTTAAAAAATTTTTATTTGTACGGGTACATATTTGCAGTGCATAATGATTACATCATCATTGGGAGTTGGTACAAGTGCATAACACAGCTTCATTCTTTTTAGATCTCCCCCCACCCCTTCATCTGACGTGTCTTGATGTAGTTTTCTTTGTTTCATGTTTGGGGGTCCTTGTGTTATTTGGATCTGTGGTTTTACAGGATTTTTAAAATCAAATTTGGAAAATTTTGGCCATTATTTCTTTAAATATTTTTGTGTCCTCTTCTTTCTCCTCTTGTGGGATTCCAATTGCACTTATGTTAAACTGCTTGGGATTGTGGTTTAGGTGGCTGAAGCTCTGTGTATTGTTTCTTAGCCTTTTTCTTTTTTGTGCTTCATTTTGAATAGTTTGTGTTGCTGTGTCTTCAAGATCTCTGATCTTTTCTTGTGTGGTGTCTAACCTGCTGTTAACCTTATACAGTTGCCTGTAATCCTGGCACTCTGGAAAGGCAGGAGGATTGCAAGTTCAAACCCAGCCTGGACAATTTAGTGACTTAGCAAGACTCTGTCCCAAAATAAAAAATAAAACAGGGCTGGGGATGTGGCTTTGTGTGAGGGCCCTGTGTTCAATCCCCAGTACTGAGAGAGAGAGAGAGAGAGAGAGAGAGAGAGAGAGAGAGAGAGAGAGAGGAGAAAAGAAATCGTAAATTCAGACATTACATTTTTCGTACTTAGAACTTTCACATAGCATCCATTTCTATTTTCATTCTATTCATTTTTTTTACTGTATTTCCTACTTTTATGGTATTGAGCATATTTATAATAGCTGTTTTATCATCCTTATCTGTTATCCCCATCATTCTCTAATTCCTATGTCTATTTCTCTTGACTAATTGTTTTCTTGGTTATGGGTCATATTTTCTGTTTCTTTGCATGAAACAGAAAATAGGTCATTTCTGTTTGGACAACAGGCACCCTAGAACCTGCCACGCGGCTTTAGATCCTGCTGTACTCTGTTCCTCAGTCAGTTTGCATTCCTAGCAGATCATCTTGGTCCCTTTAAGACTTGCTTTTATGCATTTTCATGGTAGATCCAAAGTGGGCTTTCCTTTAGAGCCAGGTTAGCCACACCCTGAAGGTGTGACACTCCAGGGTCTCTATTGATGTTCCAGCCACTCAGCCAGGTTTCTGTACTCAGCCTGGTGGGAGCTAGGAGATCCTCAATCATGTGCGAACTCTGGGAATTGTTTGAACACGACTTCCTGGTGGTTCTTCTTTCAGAGGGTGTTCTTTGGTCGGCCATGGAGAGTTTGCTTCCCTGGATGTGGGACCCAGTGCGGATTTCTGGACCTCCCAGGATTCTGCCTACTGTATTATGGTATTGGCTCAGGCATTTTCTTGTGCATCTTGATGCCCCGAACAATGGTGAGGGTCACATTATGTAAATGTTCTGTATTATCTATTGAACGACAGATCTAATAATAAATCATTCTATCTGTGTTGCAGTTCCATTTAGGTTTGATGTTCTAAGCAGTACGAGACCATATTACACAGTTCAGTGAAGATGTAAACACAAACATGTGACCAGCATCACATTTGGCACTTTACAGTAAGATTACCTTGACTAATTCAGAATGCCCATCGCTACAGAACTCACTGTTACCTGTGTTACCACAGCCTGGGCTGCCAGAACGGAGCAGAGTGTGTACATACAGGGAGCCTAGACCTGTAACTCTCACTGGGGTGCTGTGAACAAGGCCCAAAGCTTTCTGCACATGTTGGCTTTGCAGTCTCAAGAATGCTGACGTCTTTGTTGACAGGCGAATAGAAAGCTTTATGGCAGAGGCACATTAATTCTCGACCATTTCTTTGCTGTAACTATGAGGAAGTCAGTTGGAATTACATGTCATGAAATACTTACCAGTAGATAAGGGATTGTCTTCAAACATATCTGAGACTTCTTTCCCATGTTATCTGTGTGGATGATTCTTTTAGTCAACATGTTAGCAAAATTTCAGGAGATCTGGAAGATTTTTGCTTTGCCTGTATGATGATACCATGACTTCGACACATTTTTTAGGAAAAAGAAATATAGTTTAGTATTTTTAATCATGTGATTAATAGAGTAAGTATCTGTCTATTTTTAAGAGTAAGGACAATTGTTGACTTATTTGCATTTTTTACTCTCAATTTTTCACATACATATAGATTCTAGTGTAAAAAATGCAGAAAAGGTACCACATTGTTTCACAAGAAGGCAAGTATTTTTATAGGATAAAGTCCTAAAATTAGCTGGGCATGGTGGCACACACCTGTAATCTTTGCAGTCTGGGAAGCTGAGGCAGGAGGATTTTGTTTTTCTTTTTCAGTATTCACTTTTTAAAAATATATAGATTTATTAATATTTTTATTTAGTTTTTCTTCTGTAGTGCTGGGGATCAAATCCAGTGCTTCACACATGCTGGGCAAGTGTTCTAACATTGAGCCACATCTGTTGCCCTGTGATTTTGATTCATTTTTTTTTGGAGACAGGGTCTTGCTATGTAGTTCAGGCTAGTCTTGAACTCACTATGTAGCCCCGGGTGGCTTCCAACTTGCAGTGATTCTCCTGCCTCAGCCTCCCAAATGTTGGGTTTACAGGCATGCACCGCCACACCCAGCTCTGTATTTTTAATTTTTAACTGACACAAAATAATTGAACATATTTATTGAGGTACATTGTACAGCAGTACAATATTTCAGTACATGCATGGGATGCATAATGATCAGATAGGGATAACTGCCATTTTTATCACCTCGAACATTTATAATTTCTGCATCCTCTCCACTAGCTATTTAAAAATATGCTATTAATTGTTGTCACCCATCGTTATCCCACCATGCTACAGAACAATAAAAATTCTTCCTCTTCTCTAACTGCACCCATCGGTACCAGTTAATTATCCTTTCTTCGTTCTCCTGCCACCTTCCTAGCCTCGAATAATCACCATCCTACTCAGCTGCTATGAGGCCAGCGGGGGCTGTGGGGCAGCTCAGCGGTAGAATGTGTGCTTAGCATGTCCAAGGCAAAATAAAACTGTGAAATCACGTCATCTATTTCTCAGTGTTGTCTCTAAAAGTTGAAATCGTAAACCTTTAGTAAATGTGTATACTGCCAATGAGTAACTAATAGATTATAGATATTCATGCGAAACCTCGAGTCAACTAAATGTCACTGGAGGCACATTTTTAACAGCGCACTCACTCTTGGTGTCCAGCCTGGCTAGTTGCAGGCAATGTGAGAGCCCGACTGGGAAAGGCTGAGTTGCCCCTTGGACCCTGTACCCAAGCTCTCGGCATAAACACAAAGTTCATTCCAACAGGCCTTACAGAAGTAAGGCCTGCCACACTACTACAGAGTTTGTCAGGGAACAAATAAAACGGTCAGCACGGAGGAGCCAAGCCTGGGATCAGGGCGCTGGCATAGAGCCAGGAGGGACAGGAGGGCAGAACTTGCCGTGCGATCTGGTGGAAAGCGACGTGCTAGACGGGGTGGGCAGGCAGCTACTGGGTGGGGAGGTCTGGGAAGTGTCTGCCAGCAGATGTGAGGACACAGCCCAGCAGAACCCGATTGTGCACAGGCCAATGACCAGCCCCGCTCTTGGACACCTGGAACATGTCAGGAGCCCTGTGGCCTTGCCGGTGGCCAGATAGGGGTCAAACAGCGTGGGTCCAAGCGGCCAGAGGTGTGGGAAGAGGCAGGTGACCCAGACCGAGTGACAGAACTCAGAGAAGTGACTCTCCTGAGAAAGGTTGAGGCTAGCTGAGAGACAAAAGGGTACCCATACGGCCTTCTGGTCAGATTTCTCCCCAATCAACAGGAAACTCTGTTTTAAAAGGAAATAGATGATAAGTACAAGGATATATATTGACTTGTTCTACTCTTTGTTTTTTCCCAGTAATGATTTATCTTAGGTGCTTTTCCACACTGCTATGCAGAGGACTTTCTCGTTTTTCCTTCACAGTTACCGGTATTCCATGAATGTATCGTAATTTATATAACTAGCTTTCCACTGAGGGACATCTAGATAGTTTTCAATCTTCAATGTTCCAAGTAGCCTTGTACATATATTATTTCATACCTATGTAAATATTTTGTAGGATAACTCAATAGAAGTGGAATTGATGGGTTGAAAGATTTATGCATTTGTAATCTTGATACATTTAGCAAAACTTATCTCAGGGTTGTACCAATTTACACTCCCATAAGCAATTTATGAGAACACCTAGCAACTGAATATTTTCACTGTGTATTTTATTGGTGTAAAAAGGCTGACGCTATGACTACAGAGAAACAGCTCATGGAAATGGGTCCTATGAGCATAGGTTGCCAGGGAAGGCTGGAGGTGGGAAGATCATGTCTTTTAAGAAGTTGTGGGAAGCCGTTATTTTATTTATGGAAGCTCATTAAATAATCTTTATGATCTGAAATACTTAGTTTCTCTCCTTTTATAAAACTGAAGTGTAAACTATAACCCCATGACAAAAAACAAAATAAATGTGCTGTTTTATCGTTTATGAAGTGTTTTCCCACACATAGTTTTATTGATTGATCAATTTTTTGGGGTGCTGGGAATTGAACCCAAGACGTGTAATAAGCACATGGTTTACCAGTGAACCACCCCCCATTTTATTATTATTATTATTTTTTCACCCCCCCCATTTTAAACCTACCTTTCTCCAAATCTGAAATCTAGTTGTGTAATACTGAATTTTAAGGACTTTGCTTCAGAAATATTAGAGAAATCCAAAGTGAACTGGAGTAAGAAATCGTTTATCACATTTATGCCTGCATGTTTCTCATGTCCAGAGGGCCAGTTCTGCACTTCAAAGCAGTTATTTTTCTCTCTAATAGTGTTTGGAACTCCCAGTGGCTCTTGAATCCAAGCCCATGTATTAAAAATGAATGACAACATCATGTTATCATGGCTGATTCCGGCTTTAATCATTCTTGCAAAACCTCTTTGCATTCCAAGACAATGAAAAATGCAAAAAGCTGTTATAAACAGCTGAGTCAAGATTTAATTCTCCAGTATGCTTCTTCTTATTAAGTTTTACATACCCTCTTGGCAAAGGAGATTGAATAACACATTCTGGCAGAAACGAATATTACTGACAAACAGCTACATGGTGCTCGATGCACAGGCATGACAAGAATCTTTCTATGGAATCTTTTACCCACCCATTTAGTGAGCGCGGGTCACGTGACCATCTGTGCAGCTTGAGGGAGAGGAATAGAATTTTCTTGTGCACTGCAGCAAGCCTTAAAGAGGTTTATTTTTTCCTCTGCAAAGTCCACGGTCACGAGACTCTTGAAAAGCCTAACAGCAGGAAAGAGTGCTATTCATTGGGAAAACAACCGAAGCCCATTTTCTACTAGTAATTCGTCCACAGATGTTTCCTAAAATTGATGGTTCAATACATCAATCATCTAACCCTAGCACTGCAAAAAGATATATTTTTAAAGACCTTTCTGATAGAAGAGTCTCATGTCTGTATTTAATAATATTAGTTGCCTAGACAGCCTTCATTTACACCCTGTGCTGGGAGGGTAGTGGTGGCCCCATTTCTTCTTTGTTTTCTTCAACAGCTGTGGATAAGAACTCACCAGTGATTTTCAGTTATGAACCATTTATCCATCTCCTCAGTTCCAGGAGAAAATATGGGACAAATTTTCTAGAACAGTGTTTCTCAAAGTTTATATTTGAAAAATGTTCAGTGCTGGGGATGGAACCCAGGGCCTTCTGCATGCTAGGCAAGCTCTCTACATCCCCAACTCCTTTTCTGAGTTTTCAAGAGAAAATTAATTGCGGGGGGAGCGAATCTAGTTAAAATGCAGAATCTATTGCCTAGCAAGTGCAAGGCCCTGAGTTTGATCTCCAGCACCTGGCCCCCTCCAATGCAGAATCTAATTCAGTGGGTCTGGGTGGGACCTGAGATTTGACCTTTTTCTTCTTTCTTTTTTTTTCGGTGCCGGGGATGGAACTCAGGGCCTTGTGCTTGCAAGGCAAGCACTCTAACCACTGAGCTAAATCCCCAGCCCTCTTCTTTTCTTTTGAAACGTGTAGTTCAAGGTCTTGCGATGTAGTTCAGGCGGGCTTTAAACTCCCGACGATCCTCCTGCTTTAGCCTCCTCAGTGCTGGGATTACAGGCGTGCACCACCACATTTCTAACAAATATTTCTAAACAATACAGCGGATGCCTCTGTGGCTCATCTGAGTACCACATGTAGGTAGCAAGGTCACCTGCCCTATAACCTGGGAGAGGATAAAACTTTTACAATTGTGACTCAAAGTGCAAAAGCAATAAGGAAAAAAAAAAAACCCAGATAAACTTGGTTGCACTAAAATAACCCCTTGCATGCAAAAACACTTTAGATAGAACAGAAAGCCAAGGATTTAGCTCAGTGGTTAGAGTGCTTGCTTCGAGAGTTCAAGTCACTGAGTTCGATGCCCTGCGCCCCACCCCCCAAAAAAGCCAGGCAACAAGGGCTCTGGTTATCTAGATAGAATAAAAAGATGAATGACAAAGTGGGAATTATTTCCAAGTTGTATCACATAGGATCACTGTCCCTAATGCATGAACAACTTTTAAAAATAAAGAAGCCTGATAATTCTGGAAAAAGGGCTAAAAATATGAGAAAAAAATTTAAGAGAAATGAATGAAAATGACTTTGTATGGCATAAAAAGAGCTTGATTTTGCTCTCAGTCAAAGAAATGCAAATTCAAACTGCACTGAGATAACTTTTCTCTCCTACTAGACCAGCAAAACTCCCAAAGTTGGGCAGCCTTCTCTGCTGGCATCCCTACTTTTAGGAACCTATCCCAAGGGTACATTATAAATAGATGAAAGCTCAAATCTATTTATTGCGGTGTTAATTAATTATAGTAGCAAAGGGCTGGAAATAACCCTACAATAACCATATTGAGGACTTAGTTGAGTAACTTTTGATACACATACACAATGAGGTACTGTTTACATATAAAGGGGAATAAAAGATATTTCTATGAAGTATTCTCCAGGATAGACTGTTAAGCAAGGTGGAAAAATAAAAGCAAGTAATTTGAAGGTAGATGCTGTGGCCTACACCTGTAATCTCAGCACTCAGGAGGGTGAGGAAGGAGGATCTTGGGTTCAAGGCCAGGTCGTGCTAGATAGCAAGACCATGTCTCAAAACACACAAACACACACAAATTGACTCTAAATTTCTGACAGGCTATACTCTAAAGATAAAAGAGAAATGCAAATTTTTTGGGGGGTGCTAGGGATCAAATTTGGGACCTTGCACTTGCTAGGCAAGCGCTCTACCACTGAGCTAAATCCCCAACCCCACAAAATATTCTTAAACTCATAGTAATGTTGTATTTGCTTTTGATTTTGGGGGTTTTTTTTTGGGTGCAGGAGATCGAACTTGGGGCCTTGCACTTCCTAGGCAAGTACTCTACCACTGAACTAAATCCCTAGCTCCATGTTTTTGTTTTTCTGACAATATATATTTTATATATAACATAACAATATAGTATAAATATGGATATTTATCCACATAATGAATAAAGCTTATAATTAACTGTGCTAATTCCATCAGGAATCAAAATTATCAGCATACAAGAGAAAAAATAAAATTAAATTTTAATCCTATGAATAGGTACTCTCAAAATGAATTTTTGATCTTTTTTCTCTTTAAAATAATGTGTATTTTCATCCAATGGAAATCCATGGAAAAAAATTACCAATTCAGTTGCAGGAGCACTTGTGTGAGTCTGTGTCTAACAAAGAGAAAGCATACAGTAATGTGAACAGGGAGGGTGTGCTATAAAGAACTACTAACTGTCAGAGGAGACTAGAATGACAAGGGATTGGCTAATCAGCAATCAAGAGAACCCAAGTATGGAAGAGCAGACCCATGGTGCAATTACTGCCCACAGGGACGGACATTCAATGAGGAGTCCCTGCCACCCCCAAAGGCTGAAATTCACTGTTTTGGAGAGGTCACTGAGTGGCAGAGTTGTGGTGCCCTACTTGTGGGAACCGACAGAAACTAGTCTCTGGAAATTTCTGGAGACTAGCTCTCTGGAACTTGCTGGAAACCTACCCTTTGGAACACGGTAGAAATCCACCTTCTGGGATACTTGGGAAGGCTGTTCCTTACTGGGTCCTGCCAGCCACTGCACACTGCAGAACTGAAAATGGAGTGCAGCTGGCGTTGCAGGAGCCTGGAAGGGGCACACTAGAAAAAGGAAGCAAAGCCCTTTCCCTCTGCAGTGTCTCTTCAATGCCTTCTTCAGACAAAGATTCAGTGCCAGTTAGAATAGGAAAAAAAAAAGAAAGAAAGAAAAAGAAAGAAAAAAAATTAAGAGCCCAGATTCGTCTTCACAGAGTAATCTAAAAAGATGATCTACCAGTAAGAGATAATACACAGCATTCCTGGCACCCAGATTTTTTTTTCTTTTTGATGGTGATAATTGGTATTGAACCAGGGCCTCTGCACTAAGCTACTTCCCCAGCCCTTTTAAGAAGTTTAAATTTTATTTATTTATGCATTTTTGGAGACAGGGTCTCACTATGTAGTTCATTCTAGCCTTGAACTCACTGTGTAGTCTGGGCTGGACTTGAACTGGAACTCATGACAATCTTCCTGTCCAGTGCTGAGATTACAGGAGTGCATCACCACCCTCAGTTTTGAAAGTTTTAATTTTGAGACAGGGTCTTGCTCAATTGCTCAAACTGAGGTTGAACTAGTGATCCTCCTGCCTCAGCCTCCCAAAGGGCTGGGATTACAGGCTTATACCATGATGCCCAGAGAGACCATGGTTTTTACTTTTTTTTTTCTTTTTTCTTTTTAGAGATCATGGCTTTTAAATGCCATTTCCTACTAAAAGAAACTGGAGAGCCTTAGAGAAACGGTTGATTGCAAGTCTCAGTCAGGAAAAAGTACAGGAAAATCATCGGCTATCTGGTTATCCAAGAAGGCAAGGAAGCTGTCCAAGAAGGCAAGGAAGCTGTCGAAGATTATTGGGATTATGTCAGAGGGACCCAGTAGCCAATGCGAAGAGGTTCCTTTTAGCAAGTGATGGGACAATATAAGTATCAATAAAAATAATAACTGCAATGGATTGAAGCACTGTATGTTAATGTCTTTAAATTCAGAATGAAACAAACCAACCAAAAAATTCTTGATTTCCTTTGGAGGATGCAAGAGAACTTCTTTTTTTTAAACTGGAAAACAAAGGGAAATAATCAATTAATTGCCTCTCTTGTCCAATCTGACCTCAGAGTGATCACACAGTAAATGAGGGAAAATCTCTCTCTGTGGAAATA